>APFE030625566.1:4783-18734 GCA_000404065.3 Pinus taeda | reverse complement strand
TATTATTAACAACTTGTCGTCCCTTACATGACATGGGTTAACCACCTTATTTATTACTATGGCCCATCCCATTATTACATTATTACCTTGGGTACCTCCCTCGGTACCCCATATTACCCCCCCTAGGTACATAACATTGACTGCTCTGCGCAATTATGGAGCCCCTTAAGCTGATAGGCTGATTTGTGCAATTTCTGGAGGGAAGGTTGGTTACCCTCTAGAATTGAAAATTTTTCTAAGGGAAGCCTGACAGACTGATTTGACCAATTGTTGAGCTCAGCAGGCTGGCTAGGTGATTTGTGCAATTTCTGGGGGGGAGGTTGGTTCCCCACTAGAATTGTGCAATGTTTTGGGGGAGTTGCTTGGCCAACACATGGTCTAAGTCCAGAAAGACAACCTGTGAGGGGAGTGAAGCAAACTAACATGCACAAGCTAACAAGACACTAAGAAACAAATGAAGCATATATGCTTGACGGTGCAAGACATGTTGCTAAGAATGGTTGGTAGGGAGGCTCCAAAATGAAGCTAAGGAAAAATTTTGGAGGGCATTTGTATCCGCTACAACAAGTTCCTTGCCAAAAATTCTTCTTTATTAATATAAATCTTCAGTACATATACGTCTTCGATGTGCACACCTAGCTGCAGGTGGTCTACACATGCAGTTGCAAACTCTTCGAAGCCTCTGTGTACTCAGGTACGGAGCCTTCCCAAAACTATAGACTACAAATGCGAATACAAAGATTCAATTCACTTATGATCTGATCTATATGGATTACAAAGTATTACATATCCTTGAATACATTTCATCTTTACCAAAAACCATGGTCCAGATACCATGGATCCACAAAACAAGGACTAATACATGATTCCCGTTACAAAATAAGGGCTTTATCCCATCCCAAAGCCCTAAAAATCTATATGATGAATATATCTTCGCCACCTCTGTGCGGTCCGTTCATTCTTTTTCGAGGTATTTTACCCACAACTTGGACCAAGTTGGGCCATTCCAATAATAATTCAGCCATTATAGAGAGTTTTCTATGCTTCTTTGGGAGAGAAAGAGATTGTAAAAGAGATTGAAAATGCAAAATCCTTGTTGATATCTAATGAGCACCATTTCTAAAACAGATATCTTCAAGTGTACTTGATACTTCATTTGTAACTCTTCAACCACTAGCAATTAATAAAAATGATCATTTTCCTATTCTTTTGTTGATTTATTTTGCTTCACAAGCTTGTTTTGTGTTATTTAGTTTAGTTTTGTTCATGCATTGTTTTCATTGTATTTAATGCTTTGTTAATCCATCTCCACTGATTAAAATATCTCATTTGATTGTATGCTCCTTGTAGGAAGCAACCTGTAGGTATAAGGAAGGTGTTTTTGGGACTCATAGGAAACGAAACACACCATATGATATCATCAAAAAGTACTAGCAAAACATTTCTAAGGAAGGGTTTGAAAGTGGAATTCATCAAACCTTGAAATGTGGAAGGTGCATTAGTAAGGCCAAAAGGCATGACCAAAAATTCATAATGAACTTCGTGATTCTAAATTATTTTTTCAAAATGACTTCTATCTTCATTCTAATTTGATGACCCTAAATGAAGATCCAACTTCATGAAGTAAATTTCTCCATGCAGTTCATCCAAAAATTCATCAAAGTCATGAATGGGAAACTTATGTGTAATAATGATTTTGTTGAGCTCTCTATAAGCTGGACATGTTTGCCATCATCCATCCTTCTTTTGCACTAATATTATTGGAAAAGATAAAGAACTTTGGCTAGGTCCAATTATACTTTCCTCTAGCATTTCTACAACCATATATTCATTTTCACTCTTCTAGGCATAAGGATATTTGTAAGGTCTAATGTTTGGATAAAAACTTCATAGAATTAAGTGAATAGCATGATCATGATCATGAATAGGTGGGATACCTTTGTGAGTCTCAAATACCTTGGAATGATTTTCAATGACTCTTTGGAGATTTGGAGAAATGGATCACTTAGATGTTTTAACATCTAGTGAACATAATTGTGTCATTACCCTTTGTTGTTCCTTCTTAAAAATATTTTTCATGGTGTTAGGGCTTATTATCTTCCTAGGTTTCCCTGTGATACCCCTTAATTCAATTTCCCTCAATTTGAGATCGAAATTACGAAAAGTTCTTGAAAATTAAAAGTTATCGTCCCTAAAGGTTGTAACCATTGGACTCCTAATACAACATCCACACTACCCATTGGAATGGAAAGAATTGGAATATTCAATGCTTATTCCCCCATGGTTAGATTGATATTATGCCACTTCCATGAGCAATTTATAGTTCCTCCATTTGCAACCACCACTTGACACTTTGGTGATGGATATTTAAAACAATTCAAATCCCTAGTTATCTTAAAAAAAATAAAATTATGAATACTACCTGAATCAATCAACAATATTACCTTTTTCTTCTTGATATATATTTCTATCTTGAGAGTTTGCGGAGTGGTAATTCCCGCTAATGCATTACAATATATGGTCATATTAATTTCTTGTTTTCAGCCCCTAGGGTTGGTTCCTGGTGTATATCTTCTTCTTTGGAGGTTTCTTGTCCCTTTTCTTCCTCCTTTTCACAATATATGTAAAATTATTTCTCTCAACACACTTATGACATTTAGTGTATTTTGTATCGCAACTATAACAGAGCTCTGTTGTTCCTTTTTCCTCCAGTTTTTGTGGTGTCAACTTTCTAGGTTGTGGGAAGCTAGGAGCAACAATGATTCCATATTTATAGTTATGAGTGGTAGTCCCCCTTGTTTCCATCATTTTTCTTTCAACTTTTCTTGCCACTCTGAATGCATTCTCCAATGAATTAGGTTCCCAAAGACGAACCTCATGTTAGATGTTATCCTTTAAACTCCCTTTGAAGAAATCAACTAAATTATCCTTTGGACTATCATTTACCTTGATACTCAACCTTTGAGAATGCTCAATATTCTCCCCAACTCAGCCATTATGTTTGAGAGATATATTTTGGCTAAAGAAGGTATTGTTCTTTGTATCCTCATAATGTGCTATCAATTCCTCCATAAAATTGTCTGAGTGACTAGTGCTTTACAAGAATAAAGCCATTGATACCATACAAGTTTATTGGGTTCTAAATATAAAGATGCAATGCATACCTTTTGTATATGTCACATCATGTAGATCAAAGAACTTCCCCATCTATAGTATCCATGTTACTAAATCCTTTCCATCAAGATTCCTCATATCAATTTTTGGAATGTGGCTGGTCTTCAAACCAAAGTTAGAGTCTCTAAAATCATGATTCACTTTCCTTTTGTTCTCATTATATGTTTCATGGAATACATTGTCACCATTAGGAAGCATTTCTTATAGCAACTTTGTCAAACCTTCCTTCAAACCTCCCATTTCAGTGTTTAAACCATCCATGTCCACTTTTACTTTTAATTCTAAATCATCCATGTCCCCTTTCAAACCATACATCTTAACATTAATTATCACTTCTAATTCATTTTTCGGAACTCTTTATGAGAGTGGAAATTTTTGCACTTGGTCTCATAATTTTGGTATATAATGTTGCATTTCTTCCTCTTCTTCATGCATCATAGTAGAGCTTTATTTTGGCTTATTGGGTGTATCCATTTTTTCGTTTCAAGGAATTTTAGAACCAAATATTAATAACTGTGCTTCAATCTTCCATTTGAATCACTTCAAACTAATTTTTCAAACAAAAGCTATACAAATTTTTAAAAAATACACACATTTTTCTTGCTTTCAGGAGCTCTATCTTGAAATTTTTGTATATTTTTAATTTTGGCTCCAAAGCTCTAAAATTTAGTCATATGGTATCCCTCTATGTCCTCTTTCCAACCCCACTAATTACACTGAGATTGAATTTTTCAAGATAATGTTAGGCCAAATCTCCTAAGATGACTTTCTTATGGACTGGTTCAGTACAACATACTTGTACATTATGGCACATGTCACTTTTTCAACCTTAAGTACTAAAAATAATACCCCATAAACTACATTCTATGAAATTTCAGTCACATTTTACGAAATTCAATTTGGATGCCTGAAGCGAAATTTATTCTAATTTTACTAGAGACACTTGTTTGAGACAAAATTATGGAGGATAAAAAAACCATATATTGATTGAATCATATCTCCGAGAACATAGTGAACAAGCTCTGAAATTTTTAAAAAATGTTCATCAAGCTTTCAGCTCCACGTGGTTGAAATTTCAGCTTCTAAATCCTTAGAAAAAAAGGTTATAGAAAAAATTCCAAGATAACCTATATGAAGCAGTGAAACCCTAGGGTCTAGAGCTCTGATACCAAATGTTATGTAATCAGGTCACAAAATATAAGGAAACACAGATTGATGATTTGAAAGTAAGCCTCTTCGACGGGGAAACCTCATTTTACATAAAAGAAATGAACAATTATTGGATGATTCAAATGAAAAGACCTCCTTGGTATATATAGGAGTCTAAAGGGTCAAAATATAATGATGGCCTACACAACAATAACAATGTAAGGGAATAAAAATAATAATAATGGGCTTCAATGGGGTGCGACAATAACAATATGCAGGATACACCAGTATTATAGGGACCTAATTGCACCAGTCATAAACATATTAGACAACCTGTAATTAATTAAGATCGAAGTAACCACATAGTTCAACCATTCATTGACACCATGGATAAATAATATAGCTTGATAGCCATGAATATACAATTAACTAGTCATTATTTCATGAATGAAAAGGGGCCATTCAAAATCCAACACCATAAAAAGCACATTTATCATCCATAATTCAAATATGCATAAACCATTATACTTATTTTAGCAAGGTAGATTAGTAGCCAGCTGAAGGAGGGACCTCCACTCTCCACACAACCATAGGCCAACTACACTACAATATCTCTTGCAGTTGGCCACACTTAAGCCAGATCAATATTGTAAGGCTATGCTTGCACAAGGGATAATTTCACACTAATGGATTGGTCAAGTACTCAAGAGATGGAGTCCATTATTTAGGTAGTTCATCAATTTCTCTTCTAAAGGTAAGAATTGGATTGACTCGTTTACTCTCCAAGTTTCACATCACGGGGATTCTCCTAAATTCTAGAGGGTTATATTGCTTAGTTTGAAATAATTGAATCCAATGTGAAGGTGGTTCAATATCCAATTAACAAGAAGTTAGCAATGCTAAGTTGTTTATCAGTCTAATTGTAAGAACCCAATGGTTTGTTAGAAAAAAGTAAAATAATAAGTGGTATGATGTGTAGTTCCAGGATTGATTCCATCAGGAGGGTGGTTCATCAACTAGTTAACAAGAACTTATTGACACTAAGTCATTCATCGTCTAACTACAAGCACCCAATGGTGTTATCTGGGGATTGATTCCATATCGATAGTGGTTCATAATCTAGTTAGAAACAACTTAATAGATGCTAAATGGTTCATCAGTCTAATTGCAAACACCTAGTGGTGTTACTCAAGGATTGATTACATGTTGAGGGTGGTTCATTAACGAGTTAGAAAGAGCTTAGCAGGCACTAAATGGTTTATTAGTCTAACTTCAAGCACCTATTAGTTAGTTAACCCATTTGGAAAGCACTAAGTGGTTCATCAGCCAAAGACAAGCACTTAGTAGCTGAATTTAATTGTGAACTTTACATAGGAAACATAGGCTTACACAAGAATTTTGAATGGTTTTTAACATAGTCATTGAAATAAATGCCTAAATACATAAAGCACCAACTCAATATTTTAGGAAACAAGCTCATATTCATCTCCAACAATGATCATTCATTCATGTTACCCTCCATAGTTTCCACTCTTCATAGAACTAGTTAGGAATCCTTCCAAACAAATAATACAACCCAGTTAAGCCAGCATGAGTGAGAGATAGTGTGAGGGCTCTTATATCCTCCATTATGAGGGTGCATATATCCTTCTCATCATCTATTTGTGATTTGTTAAGAGAGAAAAAGAGGGAGAGGGAGAGAGAGAACCACCTTATTCTTCTTTACATGTTACTTTGAGAGTGTCCATTTGGACCTTAGAGAGTGCTTTGTCTTGCCTTCCACCAAATGTTTTCTCCCTCAATAGTTGTCTCTTCAATGCAAGATGAAAAATGGGAATGGGCACCACCTGCCTTTCCAATACCCCACTCTAATATCATAAAGACTATTAGTGAACTCTCATAAATGAATTGTCAGCATGAAACTATTGGGTGTGTGTTATATTATTTCCATGACTAGCTCCATGCGCAGCAACAGGGGGGTCACAAGGTGGTGGTAGCCCCCCTACATGGGGTCTGGAATAGTGGCTTGAGATTATTTTTTTTTTGGACCCTATATTAGTTTTTTGGACCCACATATGGTTTTGTGCATGGGTTTCGCACATGATTTTGGGAATGATGGTTTTCTGCCTATGGCATTTTGTAGATCTGGTCAAGGGAACTACGATTATGTTATAATCCAGGGTTAATGGATTGGGATTTATGAATTCTTCAACATGTATATATATGTATTGTAACATTGAAAGTAACATAATGGAAAAATCAATCTGGTATTATTTATTTTGAGATCTAGGGGAAAAGCTATATGTATTTTTTGTGTTTCTTGCAATTGTATATTTTTCGGTTTTTTTAAGAATTCACATGTAGATAATTTATGCACAAGGTTAAAACCTACATTTGGTATCAGAGTTGTTTCGGCTTCAATGGGATGCCTTTGTTGTTGAGGGTTTTTTGCGTGGGCCTATGTTAGACCCTATTCAATGGGAGATCTATGGGATTGATTATTGTGGTGAACGATGATGGTGAGCAGTGGAAGGATAGAGATCGATAAATTTAATGGTCAGAGTTTTGAGTTGTGGAAACTCAATATGGAGGATCTGATGGTGGATAAAGATCAGTTGATTGCGATAGATTTGGGTATTAAACCAATGACAATGTCAACTGAAGACTTAGTGAAGTTGGATCGGAAAGCTGAGAGCACGATACGATTGTGTATCTCAAATTTAGTATTGTTTAATGTATCAAGGGAAGCTACATCAAAGGCTTTGTGGGACAACTTAGGGACTTTGTACCAATCTAAGTCTCCGGTGAACAAATTGTTCATACGGAAAAAGTTGTATAACATGAGGATAAAGGATGGAGACTTGGTGATAGAGCATCTGATCACCTTTAATATTGTGGTAATATAATTTTTATATGTTGATATTAAAATTTCAGATGAACATAAGTGCATCATTTTGTTGTGTTCTTGGATAGTCTAGCTTTTTCTTTAGGTAGAAATATATCTACCTTGAAGTTTGATGAAATAGTCTCATCCTTGTTGTTAGAGGAGATGATACGAAAAAAATATGGAGGGCCAAAATGGAGATGCCTTGTCTATACGAGGATGGTCCTAGAACATAAATAATAATAAGTCCTCGAGTGGGAGATCTAAATATATAAGGAGATCTAAATCTCCAGGGAAACATGTAAAGGTGTGTCAGAAATGCAGAAAGGAAGGTCACTTCAAAAAGGACCATAGATTTAAAGCTCCTAAGAAAGGAAAGTGATTTGATGTTGCTCCTTCTACAAAGGTGAAAACCGCCTCAAATGAATGTGGGGATGTGTACATGGATTCTTCTTCAAGTACACATGTAGATCATGAGGCATGTTTAATTGACTCAGGTGCATCCTTTCACTTCACTCCCCATAAGGAGTGGTTCTACGAGTATGAGAAATATGATGGTGGTGATGTCTTATTAGGGGATGATAGGAAGGCTATAATTGTTGAACGTGGAAAATTCAAGATGAAATTGCAAGGTGGAAGGTTTAAAACACTTCCTCGTGTTCTGCATATTCCTGCATTGGCCAGAAATATTATTTCTATAAGAAAGATGGATGATGCAAGTGTAAAAACAATGTTTGATAAAGATACCTGCAAGATGGTTTGGGGAGAATTGGTATTGATGCAGGGAGTTTGGGTCGGAACTCTGTACAAGCTTCTAGGTAGTATTTTTATTGATGGGTGCAATAATTTTATGGTTCTTGAAAGTGGAGCAGGAAATCTAGTGGTCTATGGAGAAAAGACCATGCTATGGCATGAAAGGCTTGGACATATTGGAGAGAAGGGCCTTCAAATACTTCATGGTAATGGTATGGTATAAGGTATGTCTAATTTCTCTATGGATTTTGATTGTTGTGAACATTGTGTATAGGGAAGCAGAATTGGGTGAGTTTCCCCTATGGTGCTAAAAGGGCGAAAGCGATATTAGAGCTTGTGCATAGTGATGTGTTTGGACCTATGTCAAGTCCATCACTAGGTAATTCTGTGTACTATGTATCATTTATAGATGACTTCTCAAGGAATACATGGATATATTTCCTCAGGAAGAAATATGAAGTCTTTGACAGGTTCAAAGAATTTAAGGAGACAAAAAAGAAGATAAAGATGTTGAGGATGGATAATGGTGTAGAGTTATGCAAGAAGGAATTGGAAGAGTTCTATAAGAAGTGTGGTATATAATGACAAAATAATACTCCATACACACCTTAGTAAAATGAAGTTACAGAAAGAATTAAAATAATGTTGATGGAAAAGGAAAGAAGCATGCTCAGTGGTGTTGGGTTAGGATAAGAATTTTGGGCAGAGGAAGTGGATACTGTTTTGGCTTTAGGGGCTTAGAGCCAAGTTTAGAGTTAGTTGTGCTAACCAACAAATCCCTATACCACTGGCCCTTTCGACAACGACTTGCTTGTGCATACCACAGTCTCACCGAAGGTGATATTGAGGGATGCTAGAACCAGGTTTCTGCATCCAAAGGGACTATGTCATGTGGGTATAAGGACTCTTCCAGTTTAGGGCTTAATTAGACTTTCGTGAACTCTTAACGTTATTGTTATAGTCGTAGAGCAATTTCCTAATTAATAGACTTGCGAGTTGTGTGTAACTAGTATAACATGCATTATTCATCATATAAAACAATAGTTGAACCTTCACGATGCAATTACAAAAGGAATATACAAAAGCGAACCATAGTCAAGAAAAAACACAAAAACTATGTGAACATATAAAAATACACAATTTCTTCCCAATTTCTTCTTTAATAGCTCAAATATTCATAGATACAATCTTTTCGACCCTGCATAAACAGTTGCAAAGGCTTACACACACAACTGTAGACTTACCAAGGTCCCCATGCACACAAACGTAGGAGCCTTCCCCTTTTCCCGAATGCAGAAAGATATCCCAAAGTAGATTCACAACATTACATACATCACCACCTTAGACATGCTAAGACATCCCTTTATATATCCTTTACCCTTACAATACCATGGCCCTCAAACCATAGGAGGAGCTCAAAATATTCTAAATAATCCCATCCCATTATGAAAGAAGGGGCTTTGACCCACCTTAAAGCCCCTTTGACTCTTATAAATCTACGCTAATTGTGCTCTGCTCCTCAAAATGTAGATACTTTACATGACTTAGAAAAAACTTGGACCTAGGGGACCCCTACCCAATAGGCCCCCAACACAAAGATGTGAATCGTCCTCGAGTCACTCAGCTGGTACATCACTTAAATGGATGAAGTGTCTTTGTGCATTGCATTGTGGCCTATCAAACTTCTATGAGTTTCTCTATTGTCAATCCCTTTTGTTTCTAGATTTATTGTTCTCTGTGTCTACTGCATGCTCTTTAATTTTCTATTCACTGTTTGTGAGAGCTAGTAGGCCTCATCTGCCCAAGTTTGTGTTTGCATAGAGATTATCTATGCTTTCCTCTGTAGATAATCAATCTATTCATGCAAAAGCATTCATTCCTGAAGATGGGAAAACCCTTGCACAAGTGCTAAGGTTTGCATCGTGGATTTGAGCTCATCAAAATGTAGTTGTTTGTCTCTAATTTCTATGTCGATGTTTTTTACGTATGGGACCTCCTACAACGAGGCCCATATTTCCATTGTATCCTGAAAATTTTGACCACAATCCTTGATTGTAGTGGCTATCTTTTCCATATCATCTTTTATTGTAGCTTCGCGCTGCTCTCGAACTTCAAGTGGTGTTGTAGGTTGCAACTTCATTTGGAGCTCTGTAATCTACATCAGAGGCTCAAATATGAATTTTCCCACCTTTTCCTTTGAATCCTTGACCACTTCTGCTAGATTATGAAGCTTTTCTACCGAGGCTACCTCTTCCAGGATCTAGAGCTCCGAAAGCTCATTGCAAATTTTGGTTATAGCCTCTTCAACTACTGCCCATGCGTAGCTACCTCATTGAGATCTTGCATCACTTTATTATTTTCTTCGAACATCTATTGGTCATAAAATAAGTGCACACAGTTACAAACTTACCAAGGTATCCCCGCACGCAATTGCAAGAGCCTTCCCCTTTTCATGAATACAGAAAGATATCCCAAAATAGATTCAGAACATTACATTCATCACTGCCTTAGAATTGATAAGAAATTTGTCTATATATCCTTTACCCTTACAATACCATGGCCTACAAACCATGGATGGAGCTAAAAATATTCTAAATAATCCCATCCCATTACAAAATAAGGGGCTTTGACTCACCTTAAAGCTCCTTTGACTCCTAGAACTTAGCACGAATCGCGCTCCACTCCTCAAAATACGTTGACTTTACATGAATTAGAGAAAACTTGGACCTAGGGGACCCCTACCCAATAGACCGCATGTTACCTGGTTAATAGATTGCCTTCACCAACGTTGGAGGATAAGTCTCCACATGAGGTATGGACTAGTAAGAAACGCTTTAGGTATTAATGCGTGGGTGGTTGTGGTTGGAATACCCTCGAGGATCTTCCTGGGATCCAAGGCAGACCGTTCAGATTAACTATAGCTGGCACAAGGAAGCATATACATATCTATATCAATGCATGATATTCAAAGAAAGAAAGAATAGATTACCTCAGATCTTGATGTAGTTTTGCTGGAGAACCCAATGTAGCAGAGCCAAAGACCCTTTGCTAGTTCCTAGATCAACACCTGCATATAAACAAGACGAAGAGTAATACAACAACATATAAACTCTGATAATCAAAGCATTAATACATAAATATATGAAAACGACATGCATCTAAGCTACTCATAAACAATGGTACTAAATCAACATGTAAATAATCACAACATTGGCACCATCAAGTAGACAACAAAACAACATGTCTATATTATTAGATGGGGAAGAATGATTACAATTAATCCTCCAACTCCTTTATCTCTCTCTCTCCTTAACCTTTTGGTAGTAAAAAAATTATATCTCATACAAAGTTTTGAGAATCAGTTGACAATCCTTCGACCTCTTTTACAATGCCCAAGCCTCCAATATATAGATGATGAGGTGCTTAGCCTTGCAAATTCTCTCATGAGTTCGCTATGGCAAAAGCTAGGATGTTTCCTTGCTTTATTAATCTTTCCCCTTCCATTAGACTCCATTAGGAATGGAAATATCCTTAGACAAGTCAAAGGTATATGTTTCTTTCTTTTTGAGCTGACATTTCAGTAAAAAGTGGAATACTAGTCAGTCAACCTGCTAATTTGACCTTCAGAATCTCACAAAACTTGGGTAATGCTGTCCCTTGGGCAACACAGTGAGTTTCCCTAGGGACTAACTATTGGCTTGATAGGGCCTAACCCAGGTTCAACGTTAGCTGTGCCAACCAACAAAACCCTAAACTCCTGGCCCTTTCGGCAACAACCTACGTAGCGCAGGCTGTAGTCTCACCCAAAGTAGTATTGGGGGATGACAGAACTAGGTTTCTACATCTAGAGGTTTGTGTGATGGGTTTCTGTGGCTTCTAGGGCTTAGTTCTGTCTTCATGAACCCTAACCCTAACAGTTAATAGAAATGAATCTTATGCGCAACAATTATATCTTCACGAAGGTCATTAAATAGTCATAACATGCATACTTTATACTAATCTACCATTTTCATGCATTAGATAAACATTTATTCATATAATTTCAGATAAAAAGTGGAAACACATAAATTGCAGAAGTAAATACAAATAAGTAGATATGTAAAGTATGGATCAAAACTATCTTTTATTAGATGATCTTTAAAAGTACAGACTTTCCTTCCTTGCACACTCAGCTGCAGGGGCCCGCGCACTCATCTTGCAAACTTACCAAGGTCTTCATGCACATAGTTGCAAGAGCCTTCTCCTTCACCTAAGTATAGGAAACAAACCTTCCTGCCTTATATTTCTTTCCCAAATAATGATTTTCTACCTTATGATTATCTCTCAAACTCGTTACGACTCTTTTATTTATAGCCTTTTCTCTTACAATACCATGGTTCGCGGACCATGGGCAGGTCTCAAAACCTTCTTAACACCTAACAACCTAAGGGACTAAATCCCCCTTTAACTGTTACTATATTCATGCTCCACTTCCATAAATCACAGAGAATTTACATTTTTACAAAAAGGAAATACAAAATTTAACCCCAAGGACCCCATCCCAATAGGCCCCAACATAATTTGGTGACTCGTCCTCGATTCACTCAGCTGGAATTTCAATATTCACTTGGAATTTATGGAACTCTAACTTCAGAACCTATAAATTAGATGTGCCCAGCGTAGCTGCCTGCTGCACTTCCTCGACCAATTTCTATATAGTGGGGCTTTCCACCATGAGGCCCATGGTCCTTTAGGTCTGCTGCATTCTCTTAACCTTGCTTTGCATGGACAGAGTCAACCGGCTAGTCTCTTTTGTCCAAGGCTATGTTCTTGCCTTAAGAATGACCTATTTCTGGTGTAGCTCTTCAATTTCATTCTAAAGTTTCATCCCTTCTTGTAGTTTCGTGAACCGCTACACTGGCGCCAATATTCGCGTAGTCGATCTAATTTCATCAAAATGTGTTTGTTTCTCTCTCAGGTCTGCGTCAATCTTCTGCAGAGTGGATTCCTCCTACAACGAAGTTCATAACTCCATGGCTATATCGAACAACTCTATCAAGTCCTTGACTACTACTTCTAGTGTGGCCATTCCTTCCTTTATAGAAGCTCCACGCTGTTCTTGAACCTCTAGCAGAGTTGTGGGATGTAGCTTCAATTCCAACTCTGAAATTTACAGTTGTGACTCAAATCAGACTCGGTCGATTTCATATTTGGATGCTTTGACCTCCACGACCAGCTTCTGGATCTTTTCTGTCGATGATGCATCAACTGCAATGTTAAGTTCAGGTAGCTCATTACACGCCTATGTAATCATTGCTTCTAAGTGTTGGTTGCACATAGCAATTTATTCCTTCTCCTTTATTGCCTGTGCCTTTTCTTCAAAGATATGTTGGTTTTTTTTTTTACTTCATTCATCACCAACATCGTGAATTTCTCCCTAACCGTCATCTTATCTAATACTCCTTGGTGTAACTCATGCAGGGTTTGCATAGGGAGTGTCATGAGGTTGATGCCCAGATTCTTGATCTCCAAAAGCTAGGCATTGGCCTCCTCTGAGTAGGTGCACAGGACCCTGTCTGACAATTGAATCACATGGATATCCAAATTCCGATATGTGTCCAACATTGCTGCACTCGCTTGATGTAGGATTTCCTAAATCCCGCTCACTTGTAGTCAGCCTATTTGGATATGCAGATCGCACAAATCCTTCTACACATTTCCCAACACCTGATAGTACTATTGCTCAAACCGGATCCATAATTTTGTTGTAGTGTCCTAGACCTTTTCACTAATTTTTTCTAAGTCCCCTTCAGTGAGGACTAACGAATCCACATGGATGAATTTATCCGAATTTGTTTTCTTCCACGGTCCTGTTATAGACATTTTTGGTCACTACAACCCCAATCATAAATGTCCATAAACTGAGGGCTCCTAAGTCCCTAAAAGTGTTGCTTCACTACCTAAAGGAACAAGGTCAGCTGATTACATCATCTCCCAGAAGTTCTCCACAGA
>APFE030625565.1:2163-16209 GCA_000404065.3 Pinus taeda | reverse complement strand
TTGTCATACCGTTAGAGCTGATTATCTTTTCTGGTTTCCCTACAATACCCCTTAATTCAACTTCCTTTCCTTCCACAGAAAATTTCATGAAAAGTTCTTGAAAATTAAAAGCTATTGTACCCAAGGATTGTAGCCATTGGACTCCTAGTACAACATCAGCACCACCCATTGGAATGGAAAGCATTGGGCTAGGCAATACATATTCTCCCATGGATAGCTTGATATTATGGCACTTTCCAGAGCAATTTATTGTTCCTCCATTTGAAACCATCACTTGACACTCTGGTGCTAGATATAGGAAGCAATTCAATACTTTTGCGATATAGGAAGCAATTCAATACTTTTGGTACCTTACAATGAATAAAATTGTGGGTACGTCCTGAATCAATCAACACTATTACCTTTTTCTTCTTGATTTGTCCTTCTATCTTGATAGTTTGAGGAGTGGTAATTCCAGCCAAGCATCACAAGATATGGTTGGATTCATGTCTTCTTTTTCTAGGCTTTGTTCTTGGAGTATATCCTCTTCTTTTGACCCTTCTTGCTCCTTTTCTTCTTCCTCTTCACAATCTACGTAGAATAATTTCTTCTCATCACACTTATGACCTTTAGTGTATTTACTATCACAACTATAACAAAGCCCTTTTGCTCTTTTTTCTTCCAATTGTTGTGGTCTCAACCTTATAGGTTGTGGAAGGCTAGGGGCAACAACACTTCCATCTTTATAGTTGTGAGTGGTAGGCTTCCTAGTTGCCATCATTTTTCTTTCCATTTTTCTCGCTACCTGAATGCCTTCTCCAATGAATCAGGTTCCCAAAGGCGAACCTCATGTTGGATATTATCCTTTAACGTCCCTATGAACACATCAATCCTATTCTCCTTTAGAATATCTTTTACCCTTATGTTCAATTTTTGGAAGTCCTCAATGTGCTCCATCATTGAACGCTTTTGTTTGAGATTTATCAATTGGCTAAAAAAAGTGTTGCTTTTTGTATCCTCATAATGTACTATCATTTCTTCCGTAAAAATTGTCCAAGTGACAATTTTTTTACGAGAGCAAAGCCATCAATACCATACAAACTGATTTGGTTCCAAATATAAAGTTGCAATATGTGCCTTTTGTGTGTTTTGCACATTATGGAGATCGAAAAATTGCTCCATCTGTAGTATCCATGTTCTGGGATCCTTGCCATAAAACTTCCTCATATCAATTTTTGGAACATGGTGGGTCTTTAATCCAACATTAGAGTCTATGAAATCATGATTAACATTTATTTTGTTCTCATCATGACTTTCCTTTACTACCCTTTCACCATTAGTGACCATTTCTTGTATCAACTTATTCAAATTAATCTTCAATTCTTCCATCTTATCGTCCATGCCATTCATTTTAGCTTCTGTCTTAGCATCCATGCCATCCATCTTAACTTCCACGACGTCCATCTTAGTTTTAATTCTATCCATCTTAGCTTTCAAGTCATTCATCTTAGCTTCTACGCCTTTCTTTAAACCATCCATCTTAGCTTCTACATCTTTCTTTAAACCATCCATCTTATTTTATGTTACCTCTTGTGCGAGTGAAATTTGTTGCACTTGGTTTCGTAATATTAATATATCATGTTGCATTTCTTGCTCTTCTTCATGAGTCATGCTAGAGCTTTCAGGTTTCTTACTAGGTGTTTCCATTTTCTTTCTTCGGTGCATCAATTACCGATAATAATGCTTCGCTATGCCCTCTGACTTCCTTCAAACTAATTTTTCAAATCAAGCTTATACAAAAATTTAAAAAATACACACCTTTTTTCACTTGTAGGAGCTTGATATTAAATCTGATGTACCTCTATAATTTTGTATCTCCCAATTTTGAAATCGTGACCTACAGTAGCTCTCTACATCCTCTTTCCAATGCCACCAATATGATCAAAATTGGATTCTCCAAGGAAGAGATGCCAAATCTCCCACGGTGACCTGATTATAGACTAGTTCAATAGAACGAACTTGTACGATGTTCCACGTGTCACTGTTTTGACCTTAGTACTTGAAACTAATACAGAGAAAACTAGAGGCTGTCCTTTTTCTGGAACTTCTTACAAGATTTCAATCTGATGCTCAAAACAAAAGTTGTGACGATTTTCCCTAGGTCACCTATTTGGAATGCAATTCAAAAGTCCGCAAAAATGCCAACTTTCTCAGATCATATCTCCACAAATACAGTGAGAAAAGCTTTGAAATTTGGACTGTTGAACGAAGTTGACCGCAGTTGATCGTAGACGAGAAAAGGTGTCTCTGATATATTCTGATGCTGGAAACTTATTTTTTATTGTTATTAGGTTGTTTTTCTAATGATATTGTATTGGGCTCAATGTACTCTCTTCAAATTTTTTTATGACAATCTAACAAAAGAATAATTTCAAAAGGTTTTCCCCCTTGTGGGGTTTTTCCTTGGTCTTTGACCAAACTTGGTGTCTCTTGTAGATGTGTTGATTGCCTACTTGTCATTGCATTTATTGTTCTATCTTCAATTATTATTGATGAATGGAAATACTAATTGTAATCGGAAATATTGCTAGTTGAATAGAAATTGGGCTAAAGTAATTGATACAACATTGAACAATATGAAAATTTAACACACATCTGAGTAAACTCACTCCAAGATGGCTCCAGCTATGGTATCTCGGCCCTGGAAGGAGGATTAAACATATTTTCTAAGAGTGCATCCCTTGCAAACATCATGTTGATCAAGGGTGAATTTTGGAATTCTAGTGGTGATCTGTTGCATTATTTTCAAAGTTCCATGGTGTAGGTGTCCCATGTGACTACACCAGATCTCTCCAAAATCTCGGCCCTAAACATGTTCTACCTTACTACTCAATGCAATGCAAGCATCCACCTATAGCTTGTAGATATTTTTAACCTCAACACCAATTTGTTTTACTTGTCCAGTAGCAACATACTTCAGATAAACTTTCCCCTTACTAAACACCACATCATATCCATGGTCTTTAAGTACACCCACATAAGCTAGATTTCCTTCAGACCAAGCGCATAAATTACATTCTTTAGGTGAAGATGTGAGCAAAACTCCCTCTTAAAGGTGACAATGTCAATCCCTTTGGTACTATATCTTCCATCATCTCCAAGTTCTATGTGTAATTGTAGGTCCTTCTCCTCCAAGCTACTGAGAATTCCTACCTTCCTGCCGTATGAAATGAAACACCAAAATCTAATTACCATACATTGTCCCGTATAGTACTTTCCATGCATGCAATGAGGGTGAAATCCAATTCGAATTGTGATATGAGAGTCCTCTTGCTGCTCTTGCATGTTTCTTACTGGATTTCTTGTGTGGACACTTGGTTGCATAGTGTCCATAATCATGGCAATGAAAACATTTAATTTTACTAAGTTCTTTCTTCTTACCATGGTTCTGGTTGGATTCTGCCTTGTTTTGGGCCTTCTTTGGCTTTCTTTCCTTTGCTTGCTAGAGAAAAATTTTCTTCCTCATCAGTTTTGGATATGACACCATCTCTAGTCTTTCTTCTAATCTCATCTTACACCAAATCAAACCAAAATCTCTCCCATTTTGGGAGATTGTCTCTTCCATTAACTGAATCTTGATATTTGTGCTAGGATTTCAGAAGGCCCATGAGGCTAAGCTCACAAGTTCAAATGATGTCACATTTCTCCAACTACTCTAAGTTCATCTCTCACTTGAGTGAATCTGAATAGGTATTGAACAATAGTTTCATTTTTACCAATTCGAATGTTCCTAAGCTTGTCTCCCAAAGCCAATTTCCTGGCATCACTACTGCTTTGGAATAGACCTGTGAGAGTTTTCAACATTGAAAATGGATTCTCCTTGCCATGAAAATTCGAAACCACATGATCTATGACTCCTCCAAAAGAGTCCCCCTACCTTTTGTTGTTTCTTTCTTCCACTGTGTCAGCTATTGTTTTTGGAATATCAGTATGTGTGTATTTTGGTACGCCATTGTCATCCAGCACAACCTCCATACTGTCTTTCCAAGCACAGAAATTCGAAGTGTCCTCCAATGCATATTCAAGTCTCAATCCATTGAAAGACATTGTTCCTGCACTAAAGAGAATCTACTCCAAGAATTTTGCAATTTGATTTTTTTTTAAGAGAAGATGTAGAATCTGGTTTCTATTTAGTCTTCAATAGCTCTGATACCATGTAGAAATAGATTGAAATTTGTAGTTGCTAATGAATTCAAACTTAAAACAATAGACAAAAATCTCTTGTATTGAATCCACAGAAAGGAAACATACAAGAGAAACACATGCAATCATTCAATCACAATGAACATAGTATTTTTACTGGGGAACCCAACTAGGAAAAAATCCTCCTCTATTCTATATTATATCATATGAGAATGCATATCTATTACAATCACAGCTTCAATCTTTAAATCTCAACCTGCATTGCAATACTGATCTCCTCTTGCTCTGACCAACACTTAGCAAAAATAGGCATCCAACTTCCTCCTATTCCCTTGTGCAATTCCTGAGGAAATTAGCTACTTAAAACTGGGGAAATCTCATATTTCCTTGTGCAAATCCTAGAGCAATTTCTCACCTGCTCCAATAAAAATCCTATACACTCAATAGTATACATTGATAATTGCAATGATGCCTTTTTCCTCCACTCAACTAGGAAATTCAAATTGCATGCATGACTAGGGTTATTTTTAGTAAATTGACTAGTTAACTAAGAGATTAATGAGTTAACAACAATTACAACTGCTCAACTGAACTCCTACAGACTCTATTCATGACTAGAGCTCAGATAACTAAGTTCCACTAACTATAACTCCACTAGATTGGTAGATATTAGAAATCAACTCATGCACAGCTCTACTTCTAGCCCAGAAACTCGAATTGACTGATTTAACTAAGTGACTTGGCCATGTCACTCCTGCTAATTGCAACTCAATTCATCCTACTGATGTGGAAATTCAAATATATCCATTTGACCAAGGCACAAGTCAAATGAAGTTTTTTCTTACTACAATTTAACATTTAGTTCCTTTAAGTTATAACTGATCAATCAAGGAGTACTTTCTAGTAAATATTTAGGGGTTGAAGCTCCTTTCAATAGTGGTTAATAAACCTAGGGGTTGTAGCTCCTTTCAGTTGTAGCTCATAAATCAGGGAGTATTTGCTTTTTTCTGGTTGTAGCCAAAGAACTTTGTAACAACAAGTTGTAGCTTGCCTTGTGAAGAAATTGAAATAAAGCTTTGAATAATTTGTGTGTTCTCATTGTGATACTTATGTTATTTCTTTCCATGCTTATATGAATTAATTGTTGAAGTTATCTTAGTGTCTTAAGTTTTATTGAAAGTGAGGAAAAGTTTTAAAACTCCTACAATATTAATTCCCCCCCCAACCACCCCCCCCCTAGTATTGTCTTGGTTTCTAACACTTATCTTATTGTGACTTCCACTCAAACACTTTCCATGATTGTCAGTGGTCATCTATTTCTCCTTCTCTATGAGCTTCTCCATGCTGAACTACGAGTTGCAAATAAGCCTTTATAGACACCTCACCAAGCTTCTCAACTTGGTCTTTTGGTATTACTTATTCTCTCCTCTAGAACCTTTTGAGCTTCCTCTACTCTAGGATTTTTCACTATGCTCACACCATCTAGACAACTTTACCCACATTCACACTTTGGAGCTATCTGAACAAATTATACCCAACCTCAGCTGGAACGTGTTCTCCTTTCTCTATTGTAGGGGTTATCACAATATTTTTCCAATCTACTACTACTTGAAGATTAATGAAATGTAAAAAAACTAAGATGAATACCTCTCAGATCTCGTCAGATCTACACTCTCAGGAACTTCTAGTTTCTTACTTCACACTGCTACAAGATTCTTTAGCTATCAATCTTCTTGGCTATCTTGAAAAATTCTAGCTAGCTCTGCTCCTTGGATGAAATTGTCTTCTCCCATGTACCAGATCCTCTGTGTGATTTCTCTTACTCAAACCTCCATATCTTCATGCTTTCTCTTGTCAACACACTGAGATTTATTATTAACAAAACAAATGTGTTACCTGTATGCTTCCTTCATGCTTTTGTGTTTGTATATTGCTCCCCTTCAACGTTTCATACATTTCGTTGATGTCTTTTGCAACTCTAACCTCTTGCGTTCATCTCCTTCAGTATTCTTTAATCATTTTTTTTACTCTGACTCGGTCTTGCATCTATTGTTATACTCTAATTTCAAGCTCTGACTTCTTCCCTTTCCTCTTGAGTGTCATTGTGTCCTACCTTTCTCTTGGCTCTAATATTTTTATTTCCCTCTTAGTTGTGAACTCAATTCTAGTTTCTTTACTCGACCATGATACCTTCATTGTATCAGGTTTTGTATTAGACCCTCAATCCTAAAGAGAATTACTAAGATTTGGTATGACATGACATCAACTAGCTTTGATACCACTTAACATCGATAAATAAGTTTAATTGTCTCCTGCTCTTTCCTTCACGGTTGTGCCCACGATAGTCATGCCTAGGATTATTCCTCTTTGGATAAATGAAGGCTATGGGTTGGGAATGTTCCAATGAACAACACCGATTGGCACCCTTTCCTCAATAGTGCATAGGAAATGCATCCACAATATATTGCCCACACCACAATGTTTTTCATATCACTTTCCTTCATCTCCTATAGGGATCCCACTTGTGGCTCAGTCTTTTCTACATGACTAGCTCTCGTTAGGTTTCCTTTGGCTCCATGAGCTTCACCCTCCAACTATCACACACTCTTGGTGTTGATCATATGTCCTAGTCCTTTTCATTACACCCAACTCTCAACTTTAGGGTTTCCTTTGGCATCGTAGGCTCTAACTCCTTCCAACCTTGTTCTCCTTCTATTTCACAGTGCGTTGACCTCACCACTAATCCTAACTCTACCACAACTAATAACCTCTTGGCAATTCGACATATGTCAACTTAACATCACGTCAAGCTCAATACCCTATTAAGTCTTGATGATGCTATTCCAAACTACCACTATTACGCTGCCTAGGACTAACGACACTTGATGGGAATATCTCCATCTTCTTAGGCTCATTAACTAGCGAGAGCACCCAATGCTCACTACCAAGATCTTCGTCTCAATCCTTAGGATTATGTTGGTGGAGGTGGAGGTAATTATAGTTGTCAGAGATTTATTTTGTCTGTCGGGTTGTTCATTGATGAAGCAACCCACCACTCATCGCCACTCTTCAACTCTTCAAGAATTCCTGGCCAATGGTAGAGCAATAACTATTATGCAATGGATGGGAAACTATCCATCTATTAGGCTCGCCAATTGATAGGGTTTCTCCTCGCTTGTTGACTGACTTCAGCCTTCAATCAATTTTCAATGCCTGCAAGTAGCAAGCCACTTGGCGATAAAGGGTCACACACTTTGTTACTTGTTCTCGATAACTAGAAGGGTCCTTTCTTGGCTCGATGGCTCTCAATGAAGCACTGCATTTTATCAAAGACCAAACTCTGGCTTGTCCATTCACTTGTGGCTTAACTCCCTCTTTTTGTGGCTCTGGTCCTTTGAATTGTTGTACTTGCCACACTTACTTGGTATGCACATGCATATAAGGGCTCAGGGGAACTCATACACACTTCTACTTAACAGTGGGGTTCGACTGTCTATATCCACAATGGGTTTGACTATTTATATCCATAGTCATTCACTCATCCCTCATCCCAACATTAATTTCTAAGGCACAACACTCACAAGAACAATCTAACTGTTACAACGCACAAGGATTAAACATAATTGGAGCATAATTCACACATTTTTTATTAACACAAAAGATCTATACAATATGGCCAATTTTACAATAGTCAACCCTCTCTTCTCTTAGACCTCTCTAGTATTTAGCCACTTTTGGTTGCTTTTCTTCTTCTCTTACTCTATCCTATTCCAATCTCCTCCCTTCTCTAATTACCATCTTAACAAATTAAAATATGTATTACCATCTGGGTTGCATCTATAATGTCCCTCTTCTAGAATCAATACATAATATCTTAGCCTAAATATTTGGCTCTTTTACAATGTGCCACATGGATAGGAATGTCAACTCACCGAAACATCCTAACATCCTAAATTACTTCTACAGCTAGGGCACTTTCCCTTACATGAGAAATTCCTAATTTATACAAAATTACAACTAAGGGATTTCATGCCCATGTGGAAATTTTAAGACCCCTCAGGTTTGGAGAAAAATGGACTTGGGGCTTTATGCTCCAGCGTCACAACCGCTTTCAAACTAAAGAGAATTAATTTCCCCAACTTGTTCACCTCTATATACTAGTCAATACCACTACCAACCAATTTGTCGATAGAATTCACAAGTTTGCACAATTGTCTCCATGAATATGTCTCACTTGATATGAATTCCCACTAAATTTTGTATATAATGAATTAGTCCCAACGACATTATCCAAATGTTCTAGAACATTGGTCAAATTCTTAGACAATATTGGTATTGACCAAATGTTCACATTTTTTACATATACTTCCTAGACAATATAGTGACCAACCTTCCCATACAATATAGTGACCAACCAATATTTTCCTTTAATATAGAATCAATAATTTTGCATAACTTTCTTCACCATATATTCTTTTAAACATGACTTCCCACTAAATTCCCACTAAATTCCATATAAAATGAATGATTTTCCACACATTGTTTCAATAATATATCTTATATAATCAACCTAAAACAAAAAAATTTCGCAAATTTCTTAACCTTTATTTTTCAATCAATTTAAACCCATCACATTCAATATATAATCCATAAATTTACACAACTTTATTTCTCAATATATCTTTTGGTATATTCAATATAATGTTTCTACCAAATTCCATATGGAGTGATTATATTGAATTGACACCATTCTTGTATGGTTTAATATACTAATAAAATTCAAAGTGGAATGTCGATTAAACCCGACTCCACTAGGCTCTTGTCAAATTGGTGCTGCTGGACTCCCACAAGCTTCAATACGGTGTGCCCACAAAATCCAAAAGCATTACTTTCGTAGGTTCTGTAGGTGCCGTGAATTACAAGAATAAAGGAAGGAGATAAAGATGGATATCCTTGTGGAATATTTCCTTTCTTAAAATTAAAGAAATCTATCATAATGTTGCCCACTTGTTGGATGTACAATATTGGATAGGTTGTTGGATGTACATTTATGAATGGATCAAACAGAGTTATATCTAGGAAAGTTATGAATGGTTCAAATAGAATTATATCATGGATTGGTGGATGATACTGGGGATTTTCCACAATTTCTTATGGGCTTCATAACTGTCATTTTTTCATCGTCTTTTACATATTTTTTTACTAATTATAATCACATATTTATTTTTCTTGATGCTTAAAATCATAAATTTAGGCAAGGTGATTTTTATTGCATTTTTTTAGTATTTTATTTAAAAATATGCTTAGCATAAGGAGAAATGTATATTTTGTATTTAATTATGAATAATAGTTTATTTGTAAATAAGTTGTCAAATAATATTAATTGAAAATCTTATGTTCCTAGTTGGAGGAAATTCTAATTAATGGTGACAAGCATTTGCAAATTAATGTGTTGTAGATTTAGCATGTTAAGGTTGAGGAAGTTGAACACCACCAATGACAATGATTTATCTACTTCCTAAAGAGAATAAAACATATATTTTATGGTTTTAATTATTGTGAGGCATGTTCTTATGTGTCCACATGTGCATATACATTTTTATTGAAGAGTTAAAGATGCCTTTCATATATGCCATGGATCTAGCAATCCCTACATTATTAATAAATATATCGAGCATATTTTGGGCAAGTTGTTATAGACACATAGCATATTTCTAGTTTGACATATTGGATATTCCAAAATTCATTAGGAATTAGCATGAATGTTGGAAATCATTTTCTATATTTTATAAGCTTGTAAAATGGTTATAAAGATGCATTGATTTTCAAGTGGAATTATATTTAGACATTTACTATTTGTTTTTAGAGAAAGCTCACGTACAAAATGAGATGCTTGGGAAAAAGGGAGGATTAGGCTTGGATTGTAATAATTATTCCTTAATATAATTATTATTATGATTTTTATTTGTTTTAGATCTTATAGAAATAGTGAGTGTTGATGTAGATTAACATTAGTGACTCTTTTCTATGGAGGTAAGGACCACTCCAATAGAATAGAGTGATGTCTAGTTTGAGTAATTTCTTTTAATTTATTGTTGTGTGATTTAATGTATTCATGCAATTATTTGTTTATATAGGATTTTGTTTATTTGTGTGTTTATATTTTTGTTAGTTAAAAATTGTATTCATTCATACTAAAAATTCACATATACTCGTTGACTCTACATCCTTCCAACTTGGGAAACCAACCAAGAGGAAGAGTCAAAGATATTTTGTCCATAGTATCAACAAACTTAAAACAAAGTTGAAACTCGGCCCATAGTCATTGTATGGGAATATGATAAAAAATAGTAGAAAACAAAAATTGGATCCCATGTCTACCCAAAACATTGATTAGAACCAAATCCTAGTTACTAGTCAACAACAAATAGAAATCGATGTCTTTACAAAGGGCACAAACATAGAAACTTGGTGGAAATAGAGGCATCAACCTTAATTGAAGCTTGCTTATCCTAGCGATCATCGGTAAGGCAAGAACCCATAGCTCCTCTAGCCTTCAAGATAGTAAATAATTTGTCAATACCCTACAATTATGTAATCACATTGTGTAGCACCATCAAAATTTCATTTTGGCATCATTCATATCTATTAGGACTCAAACTCAAACTAAAAGTGTCTTCATTCTCTAATAAAGTTCTATTGTGTGTAGGTACTGGCTTTGTTGTCCATGTGTATTACCCATATCGGGAATCCAAGATGTTATGAATGTCATTACCTTAGAGTCTGATAGGTATGCCCTTTCCACTAGAACATCCTCTTCGACATCCTTTAACTCTTCTTTAATTTTGTTAAGGTTCTACTTGTGGAAGGCACTTGTTGACTCCATAACATGCATTCTAGCTCATGAACCAACTGCAGTACATCAACCCCATCTGCCTCTATCACCTCCATCTCTATTATAGCAAGCTCTCTGGTGTACCATGATAACCAAGCAAGAGACCTAGCCCCTTATCCTTGGACAACCTTGGCTGCAAGGTGGTAGAGGCCAAACTTCACCCAAAAATCATAGATTCCTAACATAAGTCAATTAGAGAGGAAGTAGAGCACAAAACATGTTCACCAACTACCTGAGATGGAGAAAATAGACCCTTGCTTGGTCCAATGCCTCTTGACGAAGTACTTACTCTTTATCAAAGGCCAAACTTTGGCTTGTCCATACACTTGCAACTTAACTCCCTCTTTATGTGGCTTTGATCCTTTGCATCGTTTGACCTGCCACACTTACTTGGTATGCACATGCATATATGGGCTTAGGGGAACTCACACACATTTCCATTTAACGGTGGGGTTTGTCTGACTATATCCAAAGTCATTCACTTGTCCCAACACGAATTTCTAAGGCGCAATACTCGCAAGAACGATCTACCAGTTGCAACACACGGAGATTAAACATAATTGGAGCATAATTCACATAGTTTCCATTAACACAAAAGATCTATACAATATGGCTAATTTTACAATAGTCAACCCTCTCTTCTCTCAGACCTCTCTAGTCTTTAGCCACTCTTGGTTGCTTCTCTTCTTCTCTTACTCTATCCTATTGCTATATCCTCCCTTCTCTAATTACCAGCTTAACAAATTAAAATATGTATTACCATTTGGGTTGCATCTACATTTGTCCATCTTTTAGAAGCAATACAAAATATCTCAGGCTAATTATTTGGCTCTTTTACAATGTGCCACATGACTAAGAATGCCAACTCACCATAACTCCCTAACAACCTAAATTACTTCTAAAGCTAGGACACTTGCCCTTACACGAGAAATTCATAATTTATACAAAATTACAACTGACGGATTTAACCCCATGTGGAAATTTTAAGGCCCCTTGGGTTAGGACAAAACTGGACTTGGGATTTCATGCTTCTGCATCACAACCACTTTCAAAATAAAGAGAATTAGTTTCCCCAACTTGTTCACCTCTATATGCTAGTCAATACCACTACCAACCAATTTGCAAATAAAATTCACAAGTTTGCAGAATTGTCTTCATGAATGTGTCTCACTTGATATAAATTAACACTAAATTCAATATACAGTGAAGTAGTCCCAACAACATTTTCCAAATATTCTAAACATTGGTTAATTTCCTAGACAATATTGCCATCAACTAAATGTTCACATTCTTTACTTCTATTTTCTAAACAATATAGTGACCAACTATTTTTTTCCCTTTAAAATGGAATCAATAATGTTACATGACTTTCTTCCCTATATATCCCCTAAACATGATTTCCTACTAAATTCTATATAAAATAAATAAATTTCCACACATTATTTCAATAATATATTTTATATAATCAACTTAAAACAAAATTCAATTTAAAAATAATCAAATGTACACAAATTTCTTTTTCAATAAATCTTATTGAATATTCAATATAACTTTTCCACCAAATTCCATATTGAGTGATTACGTTGAATTCACACAGTTCTCCAATAGTTTAACATACTAATAAAATTCAAGCTGGAATGCCGATTCTGGTTTGGAAAACGAAAGACACTAGTTGTCAAATTGGTGCCGCTGGATTTCCAAAAGCGTCCATACCGTGTGCCCACAAAATGCAAAAGCATTACTTTCGTGATGTGCGGCCGCAACTTTTCCATGACTTTGTACCAATGAATACCATGGTATCTACCACAACTTTTCTGTAGACTCTCTAGGTGGGCAAGCCATAAATCCCATGCTAAAGGGATTTTAATGCCCTAAGCCTTTTTATATATGATCATAGTCATTTCATGTCTCATGTTAGAGGGATTTTAATGGCCTACGCCTTTTTATATATGATCATAGCCATTTCATGTCATGGTTACGGCATCTACACATCACTGGTTTCGTGGGATGGGTTGGTACGGTATATTGGTGTATTTTTATCTCACTTGTACAGTGGGACCTGTTACGACCTAAGTGTTTAATCAATGCAGAGCATGAACCACGTTTTTAATCGATTAACTCGGACATCATTTAGAATGGTGAATTGTACAAGTATGTTCGGACACAAGTTATATTCTTCGGATATAATTTCTTATAATCAAATTCAAATTGTTACTAATGTATTAATGCATAAATGCAATGTAGGTTTGTTTATTATTTACTCTGTGGTTGAAAATAAATAATAAGTTATTGGTTTAACATTTTTTTATTTAATTTTTATTAATAAATAAAACAATAACGAATGTTTCTAAGATAAATTATTTAACATAAAATTATAAAACATAATAAAAATGTTCAATATGATAATTTGAATATAAAAATCAAATTAAAAAACAATTTATATATAATATAAATAAATAATTGCGAAAAAAATATTAATAATAAAAATGTTAAAAAAGTAATAGAATATTTCAATAAAATTTTGAACATAATAATAATAATTATTTTTTTTTTTTAGAGAACAAGTTATATATATATATATTATTTTATGAGTGGTTCACCACCCAGGTCAACTATCACACGGGTGGCCTACGTATGACCATAGCCATTCCATGCCATGGTAATCGGCCACAATAAATGTGGTTACGACATCTACACATCACTGCTTTCGTGGGATGAGATCAACCAAAACATAAAGAAAGCCATTCCATGCCATGGTAATCGGCCACAATAAATGTGGTTACGGCATTACACATCACTGCTTTCGTGGGATGAGATCAACCAAAACAGCAAGAACATCATACGGAATTTTCGATACTACCATTATATTACATTGAATGCAATAGTATTAAATATTACATTTCGATCCTACGTGTCAATTCAATCGGAATTTGGTTGTTGTTTGTATCATATTTGTTAAACTTTTATGT
>APFE030625563.1:0-76200 GCA_000404065.3 Pinus taeda | reverse complement strand
GACTTGGTCAAGTCAGTTTTTGAGCTCTGAGTTTATGAGAACCCATGGTATTGTCCATGGTGATTTAATTCATTTTGTGTAGAAAAAGAGTTAAAATGGATCTAGATTGGTATTAATGATAGACAATTTTACAAATTGTTTAAATTAAATGCTTTTTAACTAAATAAATTATATATAAGACAGCCTTCTAAGTCATATAAGTTTGAGTTTTTTAATTGAATTGTGTATGAATGTTAATATCTTTGAAGTTTTGAAATTTCAATAGTGATTTTAGTAAACTTTTTAAAAAATAATTAAATTTTAATATTTAATAAAAATAATGAAATTAATATAAGTGAGACAAAATTATCATTAAATCTAAAAAATAGATTTAAATTTAATTAATAAATAGATTATTATTTAACTAATAAAATTATTTAACAAGTATAATTTATCAATATATTTTAAATTAAAAGAAATATAAAGTTGAATTATAAATGATTTAATAACTTTTTATATTAATACAATGTGAATTTCAGCTATTTAAATCATTTAACATATTAGCCTAAATCTTTTATCAATTATTGAGAGAGGTCAAATCTTTTGAAATGAACCTCTTTTTTTAGTGCAAAACTTGACGAAATGTTTGCATGCCAAAAAATTTGATCCCTCTCAGTATTTAATAAATTCAAAATTAAGATGGATCTAGATTGGTTCTGATTAGTGTACCATGTCATTGCTACTCAACAAGTATTTAATCTTATTTATAAATTAACATAAAATTTATTATTAGGCTTACCAATCTAGTTCCAAAATGACATTGGTATGTTTACAACATTTGATTAAGTGATTACACTTGTGACTCAATTACAAGGTAATATTCAACTATGAAAGACATAATTCCACTAGGAGGGTATGCTACCATTTGGTTCACTTTCCATATACTTCATGATAATTGTTCTTTTTGTGCAAGGTGTTGGTTCTCATTATTACCTTGATTATAAACAACATAGATAATAAATCATAAGACTAGTTCAACATATACCATTCATGAATTTTAGGGTTAGCATTGAATATAGTAGTAATACATAAGCATACTCTTGTATGCTCCTCATAGTACAATGGTATTTCCCTTAAAGTAAATTTTGTGATTATGTTGGAGTCCTCAACAATAACTACATCCCTTTGCACAATGTCCTTGAGGAACCTAACTCCTTGATACATTGTTAGTGTGTCTGCTTGTTATTAGTTGCTTGTCCCTATCTCCAGGAACATTTTAATTTATAGGGACCTCTTCCACATAGCAAAACACAATGCAAGGTCTTGATCTCCATTGAATCCATTCCCTCTAGTTCCATAATGTTGGCATAAAGAATTTTAGCTACTGGCTACTCTTTGGGTATCCCTAAAATTCGTATACCTTGGCTCATTGCAATGATGAATCATACAAGTGTATAATGTGATTTCAAGGACACCTTATCTCATTTGGAGTGAACATTTCTACCAACTCCATGCAGAGGACACTCTTTTCAATATGTTTTCAATTTTTTTTTATTTTAGAAATGTAAAATCATAAATTTAATTAATTATATGTTTTAATTTTATTTTATTTTTAAATTAAAAATATAAATCATAAATTTAAATGGTTCAATTTACATTATAATGCACTTAATATTTATAATATGGGTAGCCCTTTCCCAAATTTATACTTTCCATTATATATTAAATATTATCCATTAAAATGAAAATAAATATCTACAAATTTTAATAATAATAAAGAATTTGGTATGTTAATATTTTTTTATTATTAATTTTAAAGTTATAAATTACAATTTTTGAAATTATATTACATTTTTCATGTATTATTGTATATAATATTTATAAAATTAAATAAAATAACCATATATTTATAATAAATTTTTTATATTATCAATTTTATGGTTTGAAATTTTTCCAAAATAAAAATATAAAATTATAATTTTAAATGGTTCAAATTTCATTGTAATTCACTTGATATTTATAATATTTATGGGCTTTTCCAAGTTTATGTTTTCTACTTTATATTAAATATTATTGATTAAGATAAAAATAAATATCTACAAATTTAAATAATTGCATGGAGAGACTTTAGTCCAACATGAATGATTATATGGGAGACTTTAGCCCAAAGTGAATGAGATGTTCTAAGGTTATGTAATGTTATTTAAACTTGTTAATTTAGTCAAAGTACATAAATATAAAATAAAATAAAATAAGAATTATAATTATTAATAATTAAACCATTTTAGATTCATTTTAACTCTAGATTTAGATAGCCTACAAAGGGATCAAATTTCTCAAGGTGCAAGCTTTTCCTTTAGATCCATCTCAACTCTAGATTTAGTTAGCATAGAGAGGGAATTTTTTTCTTGATGATAATGTTAAGAGTTTGTTCTATTTGCATAGTTTGAGAAATCTTACAAAGACCCAGGATTTCACATGAGTGAGAGAGACAATTTACTTGATGTGGTTTATAAACATGTATATGCATCTCCTAGATGGGAAGGAGCATGTGGAGGGATATGGAGGTGAGTATAAGATTGTTTTGTGTGAGAAATCCGTCACAACTTGTTAGGTTTCTCACTCTACAATGTTTTTATGTGCTTGAGTTTGTGCTAAAAGGAAATCTAACGCATATTAGATTTTCTTTTACATTCAAATGTTGTTAATCTAGTACACATTAAACTTATTTAGTCCTAAAATGTTGTTATGTTTTGTTTTTGTGCTAGAAGGAAATATAGCATGTGTTAGATTTCTTTCAAATTTAAATATGCTTGTTTGTGTTGGAAGAAAATTTAACACAAGCTAGATTTTTTATACTCTACAATGTTGTTGGCAACGTGCGTGTATTTGTGGTAGAAATAAATCTAGTACTTGCCAGATTTCTCACTCTACAATGTTTCTATGTGCTCGAGTTTGCGCTAAAAAGAAATCTAACACATGTTAGATTTTATTTTACATTGTAATGTTGTTAATCTAGCACACATTAGACCTATTTAGTCCTATAATGTTGTTATGTTCTTGTGTTTGTGCTCGAAGAAAGTATAGCATGTGTTAGATTTATTTCAAATTTAAATGTGCTTGTGTTTGGGTTGGAAGAAAATTTAACACGAGCTAGATTTCTTATACTCTACAATGTTGTTGTTGGCAACGTGCTTGTATTTGTGGTAGACATAAATCTAGCACTTGCTAGATTTCTCACTGTACAATGTTTCTATGTGATTGAGTTTGCGCTAAAAGGAAATCTAACACATGTTAGATTTTCTTTAATGTTGTTAATATAGCACACATTAGACTTATTTAGTACTAAAATGTTGTTATGTTCTTGTGTTTGTTCTAGAAGGAAATATAACATGTGTTAAATTTATTTCAAATTTAAATTTGCTTGGGTTTGTATTGGAAGAAAATTTAACACAAGCTAGATTTCTTATACTCTACAATGTTGTTGTTAGCAACGTGCTTGTATTTGTGGTAGACAAAAATCTAGCAGTTGCTAGATTTCTCAATCTACAATGTTTCTATGTTCTTGACTTTGTGTTAAAAGGAAATCTAACACATGTTAGATTTTCTTTTACATTGCAATGTTGTTAAACTAGCACACATTAGACTTATTTAGTCCTAAAATGTTGTTATGTTCTTGTGTTTGTGTTAGAAGGAAATATAACATGTGTTAAATTTATTTCAAATTTAAATTTGCTTGGGTTTGTATTGGAAGAAAATTTAACACAAGCTAGATTTCTTATACTCTACAATGTTGTTGTTGGCAACGCGCTTGTATTTGTGGTAGACAAAAATCTAGCAGTTGCTAGATTTCTGAATCTACAATTTTTCTATGTGCTTGACTCTGTGTTAAAAGGAAATCTAACACGTTAGATTTTCTTTTACATTGCAATGTTGTTGAACTAGCACACATTAGACTTATTTAGTCCTAAAATGTTGTTATCTTCTTGTGTTTGTGCTAGAAGGAAATATAGCATGTGTTAGATTTCTTTCAAATTTAAATGTGCTTGTTTTCGTGTTGGAAGAAAATTTAACACAAGTTAGATTTCTTATACTCTACAATGTTGTTGTTGGCAACGTGTTGTATTTGTGGTAGAACATATATCTAGCACTTGCTAGAATTCTCAATCTACAATGTTTCTATGTGCTTGACTTCGAGCTAAAAGGAAATCTAACACATGTTAGATTTTGTTTTACATTGCAGTGTTGTTAATCTAGTACACATTAGATTTATTTAGTCCTACAATGTTGTTATGTTGTTGTTTTTGTGCTAGAAGGAAATATAGCATGTGTTAGATTTCTTTCAAATTAAAATGTGCTTGTGTTTGTTTTGGAAGAAAATTTAACACAATCTAGAATTCTTATACTGTACAATGTTGTTGTTGGCAACGTGCTTGTATTGGTGGTAGACATAAATCTAGCAGTTGCTAGATTTCTCACTCTTGAATGTTTCTATGTGCTTGAGTTTGCACTAAAAGGAAATCTAACACATGTTAGATTTTCTTTTACATTGCAATGTTGTTAATCTAGCACACATTAGACTTATTTAGTCCTAAAATATTGTCATGTTCTTGTGTTTGTGTTAGAAGGAAATATAGCATGTGTTAGATTTCTTTCAAATTTAAATGTGTTTGTGTTTGTGTTGGAAGAAAATTTAACACAAGCTAGATTTTTTATACTCGACAATGTTGTTGTTGGCAACGTGCTTGTATTTGTGGTAGACATAAATCTAGCACTTGCTAGATTTTTCACTCTACAATGTTTCTATGTGCTCAAGTTTGCGCTAAAAGGAAATCTAACACATTTCAGAATTTTTTTTTTTTTTTTTTTTTTTTTTTTTTTTTAAATTGCAATGTTGTTAATATAGTACACATTAAACTTATTTAGTCCTACAATGTTGTTATGTTATTGTGTTTGTGCTTAAAGGAAATATAACATGTGTTAAATTTCTTTCAAATTAAAATGTGCTTGTGTTTGTGTTGGAAGAAAATTTAACACAATCTAGAATTCTTATACTCTACAATGTTGTTGTTGGCAACGTGCTTGTATTTGTGGTAGACATAAATCTAGCACTTGATAGACTTCTCACTCTACAATGTTTCTATGTGCTCAAGTTTGTGCTAAAAGGAAATCTAACACATGTTAGATTTATTTTACATTGCAATGTTGTGAATGCTAACATGTTTTTGTTTAGGCTAAAAGGAAATCTAGCTTGTGCTAGATTTTTTTTTGTCGTGTAATGTTGTCATTGGAAATATTTATATGTTTGTGTTATAAGTAAATGTAACACAGACTAAATTTTTCTCACCCTACAATGTTGTTATGTGATTATGTTTCCATTAAAGGAAATATAGTATGCATTATATTTCTTTCACCTTGTAATGTTGTTATTTGCAACGTTCTTATGCTTTTTATAGGAGGAAATCTTTGTACACTATCCCATTCTTAGACCACATATTTCATATGAAGGGCCTTCTAATCATTTCAGGGTTTAACATTTTTTATATTGTAACAACAATCTATGTAGGCATGGACTAAAACCTCATAGCCTCTAAAAGGCAAGGTCAAATGTCCCTGGAAATATTATTATTGCAATGTTTTTATTAACATTGTGTTTATGTTTTTGATAGAAGGAAATTTAACATCCACTAGATTTGCTTTACAATACAATGTTGTTGTTGGCAATCTTCTTGTACGCGATAGAATATAGTCTAGCATGGGTTACATTTCCTTTGCCTTGCAATATTTTTAATGACAATGTGTTTGTGTTTGTGGTAGAAGGAAATCTAGCTTGTGCTATATTTATTTTGTTTTGCAATGTTTTTCTTGGAAATATGAATGTGTTCGTACTAAAAATAATTCTAGCACGTGCTAGATTTCTTTCACCTTACAATGTTTTTTTTTTGACAAAATCCATGCGTTTGTAATAGAAATAAATCTAGGATGCGAATATTTCTTTTGCTTTGGAAGATTCTTGTTGGCAATATGCTTTTGTTCGTGTTAGAAGTAATTATATCACATTTATATTTCTTTCACCTTGCAAAGTTGCTATGTGTTTGTCTTTGTACTAGACAAAGATCTAGAAGAAAATCTAATGAACGCCATAGGTAATGTTCTTTCATTGTGTTTTGCTTTTATTTTTTCTAAAGCAAACTAAGAATATACATGACTATAAGAGATAAATTTTGTGTATATATGATGTTGTTGTAGTCTCTACAATTGTTTTTATTTATTCACAATGCAATGTCTTTTGGAAAAGTTCTTATGCTCGTGCTAGAAGGAAACCTAGTAGATGTTTTCTTTCCTATATTCACGATTAAAAAAACATAATAAATTATTTGGGGGTGCCCTTTTTCTAACCTTGATTAGCTATTATTGTGAGTTCTACACTTGTTATTGTTCTTGTTCATTTTGTTACACATATAATGATGCAAGTAGTTATAGTATTTATAAATTCATATTTTCTTCAATAATTCGAAACTTTGATAACAATTTTTTACTTTATTTTCAGATACCATGGACTATGAAGCTAGTGAGAATTGAAAGGAAGCATCCAAGGAAAAAGGAAGTTCAAGAAACACGACACCAAATTATTTAAATGGTATGACAATTTTAGTGTATACTTTGTTACAATTGTTAGACATTGTGTTAATAACTCATTGTTGATTAATAAAACCTATGGAAATAGCCTTAGGAGTGGGGTTTTAATGAGGACAATCCATACTAACATGGGTATTTTTTTTCCAAGAAATTTTAATTATGTGATAACTTTGGGTGTCATATACTAAACTTGTATAACATATGTACTCATTTATTATTGTGTGTGTAAATGGAAATCGTGTATTATAAGATTGTTTAATACTATTTGTTATTTCATGTCTTCCATAATATTTTTGTTTCTAGAAACCATGGAAACTGCTGGGCGTGAAATTCAAAGTAAAGTAGAAAAGAGAAAACGAAAAACAAGTGATATACAAATGATGCCCCCAAAGTGGTATGGTGGTTTTATATTTTATGTACTCTTTTAGAAATGGTTGGATTAGGTGGTTTCTTTTCTTAGCAATTTTACCCACGTGATAACTTTTGGTGTCATATAGTAAAACTTGCATAGCATATGTACTCATTTATTATTGTGCATGTAAATAGAAATCATGTATTATAAGGTTGTTTAATATTTTTTTTATTTCATGTATTCCATAATTTGTTTTCTAGAATCTGTGGAATCTGGTGTGCCTGAAATTCAAAGTAAAGTAGTGAAGAAGAAACAAAAAAAAGTGATATACAAACATTGCCTCCAACTCATATGGTGGTTTTATATTTTATGTACACTCTCTTAGAAATGGTTAGATTAGGTGGTTTTTCAGTATTTATAAGAACATTATGTGACAATATTTGAAATTATATTTTTATTTCGATTAATGCAGAATTGGTTGGCCCAAAAGCAAATGAAATGTTACAACCATCACTTAAGAAAAAGAAAAGTTATTCAACTCAAAAGGTAGTATCAATAACACCTTCTACTTCTACTTTTGAAATGATTAAAAATACAATACATATAATAAATATGAGTTTGTGCAAGATTGGTACATCCAAATAGAAGCTCCCATGAATATGTTTCATTATATGTATCTATTTGGATCAATAGATGGAAACGAACCAGAGATATTAGGAATAATAATTAATTGCTATGCTTACAATGAAAATGATATTGACTTTCAAGTGGAAATGATTAAAGAAAATGAGGTAAAATTAATTTCATGTCAAGTGGAGTATACAAATTTTAGACCAGATTTGATTGAAGCTTCAAGTACTGATTCAACAAATACGATAAAGAATTCAATGTTCAAGTTGGATAACTTTGAGAGCTTCTCTAAATCTGGACTAAATAGATCTTTTAAAACGCATCGCCACCATTCGGAGATATCGCTATGTAAGAAGTAAAAAAACATCATATGTACTTCTTCATTTACAAAAAAAAGGTAAATTTCTTGATAAAATACGAGATGATAAAATTGATTCTCAATTACTTGCTTTGAGAAGAGTATATTTATCTGATTTGGAGAACACAACAAAAAGTGATTTCAAGCTCACCATAGAAATTCAAAAAACTAGGAAAGTTGAATTTGAGACAACTAACCTTGCAAATCAATGTGATGAGATTCATGAAGTGTTCAAGCATTGCTATCTATTTTCAAACTCCTTTAATAGAAAAGTGGATGTTGAAAGATGTAAAGAGGCACCCAAAGTGTTCAAATTAAGATCACGAGATGATTTAAATGTTTAAGTATTAGTGAAATCATTCCTAGAAAAATTTCAAACCTCATTACCCGATGCTCTTCTGATTCCATTTTACATTAATGAGCTTGATCCATTGGTCAACTCTATCAAAATTGTAAATGAGATAGATCTAAATTCTAAGAATATCAATTTTTGGATAGTTGATGGTCAACATACCATTCAAGCAGCGAATTTTTTTTTAACAAATCCTAAATATAATGTATCGAGAGAAGCGAAAAAAAATATAAAAAACGTAATGCTCGATTGTTGTATCCATCAGTTGAACCCACTGAGGTGATCCACATTTGTTGTCAATTAAATTATGCAAATAAGGTATTCTTCAAAACTCCATTTATTGATTGTGTGCGCTCGGCAAGACATTTCTTAATTGCCAATGACAAATTAAAGAAAAGGAGGATTGAATGTTCTAAGACGACTAAAGACAAGGAATGTAATTTTAATTATTTTTACATTTAACATTTTATTATAGTATCTATTTTTATTGTAGATACATGACTAAAGCTGATAATATAAGTCATATTTTTTGATATTTATAATGATTTCTCATTAGATTATAACACATTATTTAGTTTCATTTTTACATTGAATTCTTATTAGTTTATATTTATTATTTTATTAGGTTGATGATGAAATGTTGTGCTTATCCTTTGACTGTCCAATTAATTTATTTTTTGATAAAAAAAGTTCTCTTATATCTTTATGAACATATTTGGGATAAACGGGACACTGTTTTTAACTGTTACCAACTAGGCACATTAAATTGTTCTCCAAGCCAACCTGATTTTGATAACTACAAGAGAAATAGTCTACAAATTTTGACACCAGCTACTCTTCGGCCCCTTCAGGGATTAACCATGGAAGAAATTGCTTCAGTAGCATATAAGCTATTGGATGGAACCATTTGGTTTTCTATTCCAATTAATCATCATCAAATGCCATAGAATTAAAATATTATTGTTTTAAATTGAAAACCAAAAGAACAATATTAGATGTAATGGTTACATATTGTCAAAGTCATGATCAAAACTTGAATGAGATGACTCTTACCACATTCAACATTCTTGAGCATTATGAAATTAATGATATCATATTTACCAATTTTTGCAACACGGTGGAGGGGTCTACTTATGTCAAAGGAACACGTAATACAAAGATAGAGTCCCTTTCTCAGCAAGCATGTGGAGTCCTTGACAGAATGATAAATGGATCAACAAGTGTTCAATAGGTTGGTAACAATTTTGAATTTGGCTATCATTTTGGGGGCCCTCATCTTTTGTCAACACTTTTGCACTCTTTTCCATGTAAGTTGTAACCAATTTTACATACTGACCTTGTTGTTTTGGATACACTCGCTTTGAAAAAAGAACAATTCCACAAGAGATATTACATTGAATTTTTTCGATTTCTTATAAAAAAAAATGAGTTGAATGACTTTACTATAGTTCTCTTAGTAGAACTTTGGTTTTGTAATGATGTACATCAGTCTTTGGAAATTTCCATAAAGAACTCCAAGTTCACCTATAAAATGACTAGTGGCATTTATGAATATAAGTCCCAAAACAATTATAGTTATGATATACTTCTTATTATACATTTCTATACTTCAGAATTAAAAATTTTGGAGGCTATAAAATACTCACACATTTGAAGACACATTTGATGAAAATGAGAGAGAATGTGATTTCTGGATGGATTTAGTGGAAAAGCACCAACAATATAGTGATGCAAAAGTGGTTATTTCTCTTTATGTGGGGAAAAATTTAATCAAGGCTTGTTGTACATATGGAAGAAGAATTTCATGTGTTGTGCAAATAGAGTCACAAAGGACAATCATGTTAAATAATTACAAATCTTTTCAACTATCAAATCTGGTGTCCATTAACTTCTTGGGAAATTTGGGTACTACAATTCATTTTTTTTTTCTTATAATACTTTGGATACTATTTTTTTCATATTTTTTAATTGCCAAAGTGTTTACTAAAATGACTAATGATGGAGATTCTAAAATAGAGAATGATGAAAGTGGGAAGAAAAAAATTAATCAACATAGTGCTTATGTTGTTGAAAAAAATATGGAGATGGAAATAGGAGGAGAAGGAGGAGAGGAAGAAGTTATCATACCAGGTACATAATTTGTTTGGGTTTTTCTCTTGATAATTTTTCAATTTATTTAATTTCCATATTCATAACATTTTTGGATGACTATTATAGGGAATTATGAGATGAATGAAATTAATCAAGACAATGACCATGGAACGATGGAGATAGAAACGGGTATTAATCATTGTAACTCTATCTTTTTTTATTTTATTATTATTCTAAATTATTGTGATTCATATCATTTCATATGTTGATTATAGTTGGAAATAAAGAGAATTAATATAATGACCAGTGTACTGTCCCACAAAACTACAATCAAGACTAAAGTATTATTATGGACGATTATAGATGATTCTTTCTTTGTATAGTTGTTTAATGAATTTTCTTCATTGTCACAATTTAAAACATTTTTTATGTTTATTATAGTGAGAAGCAAAGACAACCAAGACATTGATCAAATGAAAGTTATACAAAACTTTAATCGAGAACAAAATATAACATCAGGTACTTATAATTTGTCCACTTGTTTTCCTTGTTATTTAATGATTCTATTCATTTTCACAATTCAAAATATTTTATATGTTTAATTTGATGATGATGAGGTGCAACGCTACAAATATGAAGAGAATGTCACATGAGATACTTATAACTTGCCTTCTTGTTTATCTTATTATTCTTCAAATTCAAATGCTTGTAACTACCATAACTTTGTATATTTTTATTATAGGAACAAATAAAAAGGATAAAATTAACAATCAAAGTAATGTTAAAGGTGTGTGTGTGTTTCTTTTTAAAGGTTGGATTATTAATGTTTTTCTTGGTATTGGTATTTGATTGAAGGTTTAATAAGAAGTACAATTGGTATTTGATTGAAGGTTTAATATGTTTACTCTAGGTCCTATCAAGATGATAAAAAAATTATTGTTTCATCTATAAATAGTGCAAAAACCACTCAAGGTAAGTGTATTGTTTCAACAATTTTTTTAGTAATTTTTGTAACATGAATAAAATGGTTTGACTATATTATTTTCCATTGTGTTGCAGCCAAAATAACTGAAAAGAAACTAGTTATTTTTGAACTAAAGGACATTTTTTATCATAGCATCGATGATGAAGCAACAAACAAAGGGCATATTGAGAAAATGGGAGCTGATGCTGATTACACAATAGATAAAAATTTATTTTGGATTCATCCACATGCAAAATCATTTTTTGAAATGCATTTCAAAAATGAATCTCTTGACATTGCAATTTGGATGACAGCTTTGAAACAAAGCACAACAAGATTTCTAAAAAAGTTGGTTTCAGAAACATTACAAGATAAACTTGTGTTTAAGGGGACTGCTTCATACTATAAGCCACAAAAGGGACATAAGGTCATTGACAATCCAACGAAAGTTATACACACTAAATCATTGAAAAAAGTGTGGGAAATGCATACGCAATATGATGCAACCAATACTATTATAGTTGTTTGTTTAATTGAGAGAGTGAAAGAGAATCCAAAAGAAAATGTGATTCTTGCCCCTCCATTCATTGGAGCAAATCAAGGGGATAATTGGTTGATCAATGAGCTATGGAGAATATTGCATAAACTCAACAAGCTACGGATGTGCGAGCTATTTTGAAGGATGTTCAATTACATTTAGAAGTACCTTAAGATCATAGATGCTTATATCATGCTATTATATATAATAATATATAATATATATATATTTTTTTTTTTTTTTTCTGTAAAGAAAATTCATAATTTCATTAAGAGAAATTACATGCTGTGGATGCCCGAAAGGCATATGCTGTAAATGTGGCTTTTTGTCCACTGTCAAATAACAAATATATACATAGAAACCCAAAAGGTTGCGTTGTTCTGGTGCAAATAACCGCTATGTATAAAACCAAAATTCACCCACATAGGGGTTGACATCCATATCTACTATTCTGTTATATACAGAGAAAATTTCTATAAAAGTTCAGTATCAAAAAGCTGTGAAATTAGGGGTTGTTGCCCCTCTGTAGTCCCTCATCTATATATGGCCTGTGAAAATAATGATAGATCCCTGTAGGTGTATGTTCGGCGATCATCCACTCTCCTAGAGGACGATGCGTCGCTTCTTATATCATGCTATTATATGTATGACATCATGAATTATTACTTTTATTTCACAACACTAATAAAAGAATTGTTGATTTGGTTTGTCATTACTAAAAATAAAATATTTTGATTTTAATTATTTTTATTTTTGGTGAGATGAATGGTCATTTAATGTTTTCATATCAAAATTTCCATCATATATATATATATATATATTTTACAATGGATTACATCGTATGTAAAATTAATAGATAACTGGTCTATTTGTTTTAATTAGATCATTACAATTATTTGCTTTAAATGTGGTTTAAGTTATCGTTACACCTCTTAGAAATTAGTAATGTGAAGGATGACCCATTTCATTCTTATAACCCTTTTTATTCCATATAAGTTGAAAAATTATATTAAGTTGTATGTAGCACCAATAATAAACATACAATTTGTACTAAAAGAAGCACAAAAAAACAAAGGTAGCACCTCTATAAATTAACAAATAATTAATTAGGCTTGAAATTTAAAAATTATATTATATTGTATGTAAAAATTAATATATAATTAGTTTGTTTAATTCATGTTTATTGCTCTACCCGTGGGAAAGTTTCACGTTCTGTGTTTTTCTTCTGTTGAAAAGGAATCATGTGTTTATGCCCTTTTCACCCTCCTAAACAATCTTTCCATTTCACATTATTTCAAACTTAATTGCTAGACTTTCCGCCTGTCTTGCCTCATGAAGTAATGTGTGCCTTTATGTTAAATTCTCTGCTCATTGTTGTTCGGTGGTCCCATACATCCTAGAAACTCAGTCATTTATCAAAAATTGCTTCTTGTTTCCATATTTATTTACCTAGCCTAAAATCAATATTCACTGTAAGTCATCTCAGTTCATATCGTTTATTTATTCACTGAGCGTGACACGGAGAGAGCCCTCTCCTGTTCTGGTAGGGCTAGCTACCAGACTGAGCGTGGTTCGTGGTTAACTTGAATTTTGCCTTCCTTCAGCCTAAGGAAGATTTAGGTGCTAACACCTCTAATGACACATAGCGTAGCGACTAGGTCATCATGTTACAGCTCAGCGTGGTTACTTCATGTAGTCGATTCTTCTAGTGCTCTAATTCTTCGACCGAGTCTGAGTTGTAGGAAATCTCACGATCCCATGTAATTCGTCCATCCGATGTCAGATTCACCCAATCTTGGTCTCGCATTGTTGTCTTATATATTTAGTCCAAATCATCATCGCTTTTGCAATCACGGACTGGTTCAGTATAGCGCGATCCTTCAACAAGATCTAGGGGTACTATTACATGAAGTGATTTCTTTTCAAATATCATCTTTTGCTTCTTTAGGTTGATTACCCTGTTCATGTCAGTAGTCCAATCAATGCCAACAAGCGCAGGGTAGGGGTTGTTGTCATCCACAATTTCTATTACTTCAAAGTCAGCCAATGTTCTCATGCCTTCAATATCTACAGTTACTCCTTACAGTCGTCCCATGGGGATGATCTTCTGCTAATTTTCCATCCTTAACTAAATCGGAGACCACTGTATCGCGGGTCTCCCCATCCGCTCCCAAGTTTGCTTTAGAAAAACATTCACGTCTGACCCTAAATCTAGAATAACTTGATCCATTTCGTACTCTCGTATCTGCGCGGTCAGTCTCATCTCACGTCCTCGCGTTGCTTTATGCTTACCATTATTCTCTACCATGTGTAGTTCACCTGGAGTGTTTTCGGTGCATCTATTTATAAGTTCCTATAACCCTTCACAACCTTGATATCGCGGAGCAACTTCATGCAGGTCTCTAAAAAGGTTAGAAGCATAGAAGGGTCCGTTTATTAAGCAAGTTTATCCTGGCTCCCTGAGGTGGAGGCCTTAGCGAAGATCTTCTTTGCTTCCATGAATGTTTTGCATGCACGTTCCAAATCAAATTCAACCTCCTTTACTGGAGCTTTGCGAACCCACACGCTCTCTTGAGGCATTTTCTCCTTATCGGCCCCTGTTGTAATTCCACTTTGAAGAAATATATTCACATCTGGATCCTCTTCGTGAGGCTCAGGCCTCATCTTCTGTAGGTTCTGAGTTGGCTGCGGTGGTAGCACCCCTTTGTCGCCTATCACATGGTATCACACTTTGATTGATCTTGGGGCTGCCATTAATGTGATGAACAAGGACACCATGCTTAAGCTCAACCTCTAAGGCTCATTGAGAAAAACCACAACAGTCCTGCAACTTGCAGACCTCTCCACAGTGACCCCTGAGGGGATTGTAGAGGATGTGATGGCCTCCATTAACTCTTGGGAGTACCCTGCATATTTCCTAGTTCTCCATCCTAAGCCCAATCTTATTGGTTACCCTCTCATGCTTGGGAGGCCCTAGTTAGCCACTGTCGATGCCTACGTTATCTACAGGGTTGGAAATATGGATATAAAAATGGGCATAAGTCCAAGCCATTAGTCTTGTGCCCTCCTGCTCAGTCATCTCTAGAAAATGAATTACCTTTATGACTGGAAGAGGACTTTATTCAGCCCAACTCTATACCTTAGAAACAACCATGGGAGGAGGACAAATGGATGAATATGATTTGATTGACAACATACTCCAAAGTCCAACTTCTAACACATTTTCCTTAGAAGAAGTAGTGAAGCAAACCCATAAAAGCCATTAGACTTATCTATGCTTAGATTATCCAAACTCTACCCATGTCAAAACCATATAATTTGGCCTCGAGAGAACTTTGAAAATCAACCGATCTCTTTATGTTCACCAAGATGAAAAGTTGTGCAACATGCTAAAGGAATGTCTGGATGACTTTGCTTGGAGTTACAAAGAAATGAGTGGAGTGCACCCCTTGGTGTGTACTCACCACATTTGTATCAAAGAAGGTTGCAAACCAGTATGACAACCCCAAAGGAGAATGAATCCATCTCTCAAGGATATAGTCAAAGAAGAAATGCAAAAGCTACTAGATGCAGGATTCATTTACCCTATCTCAAATAGTTAATGGGTCTCTCCTTTGGTGTTGGTTCCAAAGAAAAATGGTAAGTGGAGGATTTGTGTCGATTACATAGAGTTAAACAAAGCCACAAAGAAGTACCATTTCCCTCTACCTTTCATTGACCAAGTGCTAGATGGCCTGGCAGGGAAAACATTTTTCTCTTTCCTAGATGGATTTAGTGGGTACAATCAAATCGAGATCAGCCCGGAAGACAAGGATAAAACCACCTTCACTTGCCCTTGGGGTACTTTCACCTATAGGGTCCTTCCTTTTGGACTATGCAATGCCCCTTCCACTTTCCTAAGAGAAGTCCTAAGTATCTTTTCCTAGCTAGTCCATGATGCAGTAGAGATTTATATGGATGATTTTACACCCTATGGGTGTAATTTCTAGGAGGCTCTGTCCAACTTAGGTAAGCTGGTGAAGAAATGCATTAAAATGAAATTGTTCCTTAGTCTCGAAAAATGTGAGTTCTTGATGACTGCAGGGACTATGCTAGGTCATTCAATATCCCAGCAAGGATTGCAGGTGAACCCAAACAAATTAGCCATCATCGAAAGGGTCCCAACTTTGCAAAAGCAGAGAGATTCCAGAAGTTTTCTAGGGTTATCTGGATACTATTGGAGTTTTATAAAAGACTTTAGAAAGTAGGATTATCCTTTATTTGGGTTGTTGGCTAAAGACTCTGAGTTTGTATGGTCAAAGAGCTGTTAAGAGGCCCTGGGCACCCTAAAGGACAAGTTGACCATTGCACCTTTTCTCTGAGGGCCAAATTGAGCACTTCCTTTTCATATACATGCTTATGCCTCACACATAGCCATAGGAGAAGCTTTAGGCCAAGTAGATGAAAAATTTCCTTATGCCATTTACTTTGTCAGTAAGAATCTGTCAAAGGTCGAACTGAACTACATAGTGACCAAAAAGGAGCTCCTGGCTGTTGTGCATTCATTGAACAAATTTAGGCATTACATTACAGGTTATTAAACATTTGTACATACTGACCAAGGCGCAATTAAATATTTAATGAATAAACCTGATGTGAATGCCCGGATTATTAGATGGTTAATTTTACTACAACAATTTGATCTAACTATTGTTGATAAGCCTAGCAAGGAAAATGTTGTTGCAGATTTTTTGTCCAGATTAAATTTTCTTGCAAGGGAGGAAGGAATGGTTGATGATCAATTACCAGATGAACACTTATTCGCCATTTCAATTCTCTCTATGTGGTTTTCTGACATAGAAAACTATTTGGTGTCTACACTGTTACCACTGAATTTCTCCTCCAAAGAGAAAAGCAAGATTGTGAGGAAGATCACCCCATTAACTTGGATTGGGGGCAACCTCTTCAAACTAGTCCCAGATCAAATTCTGAGAAGATGTGTGAGGGAGGAGGAAGTCTTTGACATCCTTCTAACCTGTCATGATGGGCCTTGTGGTGATCACTTTGTAGCCAAGAGGACAAAATTCAAGGTATTACAAGCTGCTTACTTTTGGCCCACTCTTCATCAGGATGTGAGAAGGTATAATGGTCAGTGTGATTGGTGCCAAAGGATGGTAAAGCCTACTCCAAGGGATTAAATGAATATGCAACCTCAAGTGACTTTCGAGCCATTTGACAAGTGGGGCATGGATTTCATTGGACCTATTGACCCTCCTTCTAAGAAAAAGTAGTACATCATTGTGGGCACTGACTATGTGATTAAGTGGGGTGAAACTAAGGCAATCAAGGCAGCAACAGAGGAGAAGGTGGCTGAGTTCTTAAGAGAAAATGTATTTTACAAATTTGGGTACCTTATAGAATTGGTCATTGATCAAGTTTATATCCAACATGATTGAAGACTTGTTAAGCCAGCACAAGCTCAAGCATAGAAACTCCATTCCCTATCATCCACAAGCTAATGGGCAAGTGAAGGTGACCAACAGAGCGTTGGAGTGCATTCTGACCAAAGTGGTTAGCAGCAGCAGAAAAGATTGGGTAGATAGATTAGTTGAGGCCACCTGGGCCTATAATACCACCTAGAAGACCACCATTGGATTCACACCCTATGAGTTGGTCTATGGGAAGAAGACCCTGATGTCCATTGCATTTGAGTACAATACATTGAGGATGACAACCCAACTAGATCTAGATCTCAGTAGTGCACAAAAAGAGAGATTTCTCTAGTTGAATGGGTTAGATGAGTTTAGAATGCAGGCCCTTGTACACACAGAGGTGACTCAAATTCAGAGGAAGATCTGGCATGACAAGAACATCAAGGAAAAGCAATTTCAAGAAGGTGATTGGACTTTGTTATATGATTCCAGATATAAAGACTTTAAGGGAAATTTAAGGACTAGATGGTTAGGGCCTTATGTCATAGAGAAATGTCACGATAATGGTTCAATGTAGATTATAACCATAGATGCAGAGGTCATTCCTTTACTTGTTAATGGGCACAGATTGAAGGTTTAAAAGAGGCCATTATCAAAGCAATATTTCATTTATGGTGTCAGAAAAACAATGATGGTGGTGGAGCAAGTCTCAGCTCCTACCTCATCAAGTCACTGGGAAAAGAGAAAAAAAAAAGAAGAGAAAAATAAGGAGACTCGGGTGAAAACCTCCATGAGGTGCTTGAGTCCCACTGTTGGGTTGAAGACCTCTTGAGGCGACCTAATGGTGTAAAAGATAAAAAAGAGAGAAATAAAAAGATCTCTGGGTGAAAACCTCTCTTTAGGCGCCTAGGGAAAGTAGCTAGGATGAAAACCTCTTGGAGGAAGACTAGTTGTTTTCAATAAATAAAGAAATAAATAAATAAATAAAAGGAAGAAAAGAAAAAATTATGAAAATATTCTTTGCGGGTCAACAAGAGGACGGTCAAAGAAACAAAAGAGACTCAAAAGGGACATATGCAGCTCATGTTTTTATTTATCCATTAATTGTTGTTCATCATTCCATCATTCCTTCCATTTTTCCATCAATAACTGCATCAATCGCATTGTCCATTGCCAAGTAAGGCAAGTCATGGAAATTCTGCTCAGGGTCCTTCCATGCTATGATCACGACGCACTGAAAGTTTGCCTTGAACTCCACATACTCCTGCAGTTTGGCAAATAGAGTAGGCGACAATCGCGGTTTACGATTGATAGCCATGCGTATATTCATTTCCATCAAGATCCAGAAGATCTTATTATCCTTGATGCACTGAGCATCCTTTTTCACCCACAACGAAGCGTACTTCACTGCTTTTTGTAGGTCCGGTGCGGCCGAGGGGAATTGACTGTCTTCCGGTAGCTCCCAATCTACTAGCACAATGGACAGCAAGAGCCACAGATGGTGGAAGGTCTCGTTGAGCTCTTGTGCCTCGCTAAATTTCGTAAGGAACTCACTGCAGAGATAAGGCACCCAATTAAACTGGACTCCTTCGACATTAGCTATTCTGTCACCAAGTGCGGGAACTTCTGAGTGTCAGCTAAGTCCCAATCTTCGAGTTTCAATAGTGGAACTTGCCCCAAGTGCGGTCCTTCAAAGACATTCTTGTCCGGCTACAGAGGTATGTGCAGGGCGACCTTTCTTTTGTCAATGTCCTTTGGCACCTTGGTCTGGCCTTTGCGCGGAGGGATGTATTCGGGAAACTTAGTGATAGCGTCATAACCCTCGACTTCAACGTCCTCCACTTCCACCCCCAAATCCTCATCATCCATCAGGATGTCCTCAATCTCTTCCTCCTCTGGCTCCAAGTTAATGTTTTCTCCCTTTGCCTATGTGGTGGGCTTGCCCTTCTGTGGGTTTATTTTAGACGACGGGCGTACTAGTATCACAACCTGCTTACCCTTATTATCCTTCGCACTCTCCTTGGTTGGGGTAGGCTTCATTCTAGGTGTCCGTGGTGACTTGGGGACTTCAGCTAGTACCTCAAAAACCTCTGGAGCAGCTCCATTTGCCTCCATAACAACCTCCAGCATAGCCCCCTTGGCTGTCACTGCTTCAGTGTCCATAACTTCGGATCCTGGGATAAAATCATGGATGAAATTGCGGTTGGACTTTAGAAATCGATAAAACACTAAGTATATAAGCAATTCTTCGAAGAATGCTCAGATCATGCACGTCTGACAGCTCACCAACTTAATGTTCAAAATGCCAAGTGTTTTTCGTTGGGCCTCCACTTATAATTTATAGGCCATTTTGAATTCAACTCCGACCATTTCCCCCACATTCGTTTCATTAATGTTAGATTGGTGGAAAATTTCCAAGGATGTTACCCATAAATTTTGTCTTAAATGTCGATTGCCAGCTCCATTTGGCCGCATTCTTATTGTCAAATCATGAACAATGATTTTAACGATCACTTTCCAGTTGACCTGTATGATTTCTCTCGAGATAGTGCAGCTCACTCCGCACTGTCGCAAACCCTATGACATCTTCGCGTTCCACACAATCCTCCAATTGCGTAGTTCCCCAACCCGGGCAGTGTAGTTTATAGTCTTGCGCCTCCTTTCAGTTTCCTGGAGCGCTAAAGCTATGCTACCTTCATAGTCACCTAGTCGGATCACTGGTGTATGGCTTCAATTGGCTGCCATTCACCTTGCCTGGGAAGGGATCTCCGTTCAATTTAACTAACTAAACTGCTCCACCGTTAGTAATCTCCTTAATTACATAGGGCCCTATTCAGTGCATTCTGAATTTCCCTAGAAATTTATCAAACTTTCTGTCATATAACAAAACCAGATCATGTACCTTAAAGGTGCATAGTTTAATGTGCCGATCATGCCATGCTTTTTTGCACTGCTTTTGGACCTGTTGGTGAAATCCATCTAGAAATATTTCTTCCTCAAGTCCAACAAGCTGTGTGAGCCTCTCTTTCAGGGCTCCACGATCCGTCATACCCATGATTTTCGCTATGCGCGAACTAGGCAAAATGTATTCCATGGGCATCACTGCTTCGACACCATATACAATCATAAAGGGTGTCTGTCGAGTCAACTTTTTGCATGTCATTCTATAGGCCCATAGTACTTTGGATATTTGAAGGTCCCCTATTATCCCCTTTAACTTCGTAAACTTGGTCGGGAACAAACCCTGGTATTCGCGGAGTAATTCGGCGACCCTATCTACCATCATGCCATCCCAGTAATCTCCAATCTTCGCGAATTTGGGCTCCGCCTCCATACCAATATTTACCTGTTTCGTTTTCAGTGGTGTGGATATATTCAGATTCTCTATCTGCGGTCCTTTGATCTTGTAGTGACCCTTGGTTTCAGGGATATCAATATTTCATGGGTCCTCGTATTCTTCTTTAGCAGTCACATTATAGCACTCCAGCGCGTGGCTCAGGTGAGTAGTCCAATCAGGTTGAATCAGATCCAAAGGATGCTACGGTATCCTAAAGATCATTTCTTTAACTTCTTTTAGCACTTCGTTAATACAATCAAATTCATCTTCGAAGCTAAATGTTATTATGAACCCTTCGCATAGAATATCCCATTAATGTGTGCCATGGCATAGCTCTATCTCCAGGTACCAGTTCATCAAGATGACATCCAAGGTGTGACAAAACAAGTACACCCATTCAGGTTGGGGCTTCACTCCATAGGCCTTAGCCCATTTTGCCAAGTGTGCACACAGATCGTCCTTCCCATCATACTTGTCTATCACTCGTACCTTCAGCTTCCGAAAGCATGTTCTCATCATCCTCCTACACTCGCGCCAATAATCAAAACTACCCTTGTGCATACTCCACCATCTCACGGAAGTAGCATGTAGTGTCCAGTCCAAACCCTAGAAGCATTGCTTCGCTAGTACTTCCCTCTCAAATGCATCCAAAAACACATCCACATCATTCAAGCCATCATAAGTGGGCAGATTTCTTACCTCTGATGACACATAGCATAGCGACTGGGTCATCATGTTACAACTCAGCGTGGTTACTTCATGTAGCTAATTCTTCCAGTGCTCTAATTCTTTGACTGAGTTTGAGTTGTAGGAAATCTCGCGATCCCATGTATTTCGTCCATACGATGTCGGATTCACCCAATATTGGTCTCGAATTGTTGTCTTATATATTTAGTCCAAATCATCATCACTTTTGCAATCACGGACTAGTTTAGTATAGCGCGATCCTTCAACAAGATCTAGGGGTGCTATTACGTGAAGGATTTCTTTTCAAATATCATCTTTTTCTTCTTTAGGTTGATTACCCCGTTCATGTCAGTAGCCCAATCAATGCGAAGGAGCGCAGGGTAGGGGTTGTTGTCATCCACAATTTCTATTACTTCAAAGTCAGCCAATGTTCTCACGCCTTCAATATCTACAGTTACTCCTTATAGTCGTCCCATGGGGATGATCTTCTACTAATTTTCCATCCTTAACTAAATCAGCGACCACTGTACCGTGGGTCTCCCCATCTGCTCCCAAGTCTGCTTTGGAAAAACGTTCACGTCTGACCCTAAATCTAGAATAACTTGATCCATTTCGTACTCTCCTATCTGCGTGGTCAGTCTCATCTCACCTCCTGACATTTCTTTATGCTTACCATTATTCTGCACCATGCATAATTCACTTGGAGTGTTTTCGGTGCATTTATTTATAAGTTCCTGTAACCCTTTATAGCCTTGATATCGTGGAGCAAATTCATGCAGGTCTCTAAAAAGGTTAGAAGCATAGAAGGGTCCATTCCTTGAGCAAGTTTATCCCGGCTCCCTGAGGTGGTGGCCTCAGCGAAGATCTTCTTTGCTTCCATGAACGTTTTGCATGCACGCTCCAAATCAAATTCAGCCTCCTTTATTGGAGCTTTGCAAACCCACGCGCTCTCTTCAGGCCTTTTCCCCTTATCGGCCCATGTTGAAATTCCACTTCAAAGAAATATATTCACATCCAGATCCTCTTCGCGGGGCTCAGGCCTCATCTTCTGCAGGTTCTGAGTCGGTTGCGGTGGTAGCACCCCTTTGTCGCCTATCCTCGCAATCAGTGTAGGACAGTCCTCCGTCTCATGATCAAACTGAGTAAAATATTTGCGCGACGGACACATTGGGTTAGTTCATTCATGGGCATAGTATCCAGGTCCTCCACAATTGTAACAAATCAGTTGACCCCTACCTCGGCCAAGTCCTCCTCTGCCTTAGCCTCGTCCGCGGCCCTGAAATCCTGTTTGTACCATCCTAGCATTCTGATCAGGAGGTCATGTTTCATCCTGAACTCTATAGGGGGTGCTTTATACATCATTAATTCATAACTTCGGTAGTTGCGCTCATCATGCCCTACCAACCTGCAGAAGTTTCCGAACGGTTGTTGCGGTGTTTGTACAAACTTCTGCAGCAAATGGCAGTTATTAGTCATATGTTTCCTTGCTATCTGACATATAGCGCACCACAACATAGGCCCCGCGCTCTGTCCTTCTTGGGCTTCTAGCCTCAAAGGCATCGGTCATCCTCCTGCAATATAGTTCGCAAAGACCGGGCAGTGGTCTTTGTCATGCCCTGACATTTACATTTCAGGCACCATATTTGTTCACGCGGCTCCAGCCAAACTGTTCTGTCCTGCTTCAAACTTTGCATTCCAAGGCTAATATTTTTCAACTGTGCATGGATCTACTGAACCCCGAGATTCATATCTTGCATTAGTGTTTCATATAGTCTTATTGCAATCTCCAAGGCCTTTGCCTGATTCATAATCTTTTGTTGTGATAGTCAATTAGGTGAGGCAGGAGCGAAGCCACAAACCACTTGCGGTGTTGTCCATCTATTAGGTTCATATTAGCTTTGTGGATTTTACACTTCAATCTCTGATCCAATTCCTAAGGTGTCTCACTTGGTTTCGTCGCGATTTCCTTGAACCCCACAATCAACTGCCCCTCAGATTCAGGCCAATTGAACTGTTTATTCAGCATAGTTTGGATCTCTGCTAACCCAGCTTTTGGGTTATCATTAGAGTACTTGATGTACCAAGTTAGTGCGTGATCCTATAAAGCACTAACCAGCGTTGCCTTCTTCATGTGATCATCTGTGATGCCCTAATCTTCCCATACAACTTTTACAATGAACCAGAACTAGTCCAGGTCCTCATTTCCCAAGCCCTTAAACAAAGGCAGATTCATTGAATTCATCATGTTGAACTGGGGTGGAGGTGGTGGTGGTGTGGGCGAAGCCACAGGTGGCGATGGTGGTGAAGGGGGAGGTGGTGTGGGTGGAGGTGGTAGTCTAGGGAACACTTGTTTTATCAACTGAACTGCACTTCGCGGAGAAGCCTACGCTACTCCCTCTTTGTCACTCACAAGAGGTGAAATTAGTGGGCTATATTCAAGACCCTTTCATCCTTCATTCCTGTAAGTATTTCCACTTTTCATAGCTCCAAACATCAAGGTAGCTGCATAACCCATTTTTCACGCAATAACATCTTAATCCAAGCGTTTAAATACTTCAACTACTTACCTTGTAGACGTTTGAAAAAACGCCACTCCACCTCCCTCTAACTGACTGAACTATCGACCGCGAATTCTGTCACAAACCCCGCTATGATACGATCAAGCTGATGATCGATAGTGCGGGTGATCTTATCGTTAGAGGCTTCTAGTCACTGTACTAACTCCAGGGTCCAGAAAATAGGGCCGTCAAACCTCCACCTTCCTTGGCTATCCGCTAACTTTGTGATCCACTCGTATAACTCAACTGGAAAGGAACATAAAAGGATCTCATGGATTTCTGTATATAGGTACCTGTCTAGCCACTATTCCTTTGTCAGTTGTGGATTTCTATTCTCATGTGTCGCGAATTCACTGATCTTCCTATCCAACCAGCCTTCGACCTACTTCTTAGTTGGATTCCAGTGATACGACATCACACATATCTCATGCAGATTCTGGTCCCAACAACAGAACTATTTGTTGGCTTTGTGGGCCCTGACCGAAGTTCAACGTTAGTTAGCTAAACAAATCCCTACACAAATGGCCCTTTTAGCATCAGCCCGTAGAGCGCGAACCGAAGTCTCACCCGAAGCCGTACAGGGGGATGCTGGCACAATGTTTCTGCACCCTGAGATGGTCATGACGTCGGTTTATACCCCCTACTCCTCCTTTCGCACAAGTTGCTAAGCCTTCGGGCTCTATCAATCTTCCCTTTATTCCACCCTTCAGTACCTCCTTGAAGGTGTACAATTGGCCTTCCTGCAGCCCTAACCCTTGGTTCAGGTACTTTCGCACAACTATGACAATGTATGGTATAGGTTCCCAGGTTATCTCAAGTGTTTTACTTATCTTACTAATCAATCCCAGTCACCGTCACATAAACTAACAACTTTACTTGCCTTCAATTAACATATAATCACATACGTTCGCGCATCAAATAAACATTGTAAAATAAACCCAAAATGCAATATAATTAGATGCATTAATAGAGACAAACTACACAATAATTGTAGAATACTCATCTTTATTGATATCTTCCAGTTTAATATAGACTCTATCTGCCCTGCGTATACAGCTACAGGTATCCACGCACTCAGCTGCGGACTTCCACCCTAGGTCTCTGCACACTCAGCTACAGAGCCTCTACCTACGCTAAGACTCGAAACTCTTAGAATTCTCTACCAAAACTCCAATGCTTCCTTCTTCTTCTAACTACTCCTCCTAGAGCTTACTTACTTACCTCCTTTTTATACAATTCCATGATCCACGGACCATGGGTAGATCTTTACAGCCGACTTGACACTTTAAAAAATGAGGGTGGACAACCCTTTATGACTTTTGACATGTGCGTGATTCGCGATGACAAAATGTGGAGACTTTACAATTTTATTACATGATTGTCCCAAAACATGGGCTTTTATCCCTAAAACTGCTCTTGGGGGAACCCTTTCTCACCAATCTTGCTCATTATTCCTATGAGTATGTAATGATTATGAGAATTTGTAATCCATATTTCTAGTGGGCCATGATGCCTTTTTATTTAGTGATTTTTCTGAGAATATTTCGAGTGGGCCATGATTCCTTTTTATTTAGTGAATTATTTTTTCTTCATTGTTTGTCTTTGTTGTACGTGCCTATCTAGTGTTATAGTTGACATTTTCCAAGGGTTCCTTTCTTAATAAGTTATGTTGATGTAGGACAAGGGGAGAATATGCTAACATCTTTTACGTATAACAATAAAATAAAGATTGGAATTAAATGAAAAATTAGGAAATACTAATTTAATAAATAAATAAATAGTTATTTACTTAACTAACAAATAAAAATATAAGGAATATGGATCATTATTTTAGTTCAAAATTTCTTAAAATAATTTATTCTATCTTTTTTTAAATGTTTTTTAGGAAAACGAAAAAGAGAAAATTACAATTAAGCTTGCTCATTATTCCTATGGGTATGCAATGATTATGAGAATTTGTAATCCACATAATTTTTTCCTTGTCTCTTTTGTTTTTGCTAAGAAAAGCATATAAGCTAAGAATATTTCTAGTGGGCCATGATGCCTTTTTATTTAGTGAATTATTTTTTCTTCATTGTTTGTCTTCGTTGTATGTGAATATCTAGTGTTATAGTTGGCCTTTTCCAAAGCTTCCTTTCTCAATAAGTTAGTTGATGTAGGAGAAGGGGAGAATACGCTAAGAATATGTGAATATCTAAAAGAAAAATCAGGACATATTCATTTAACAAATAAATATATAAATAAATAACAAATTATTGACTTAACAAATAAAGATATAAGCAATATGGAACGTTCTTTTAGTGCAAAATTTCTTAAAATATTCTATTTTATCTTTTTTAAATTCTTTTTAGGAAAATGAAAGTGAGAAAATTACAATTTAGCTTTCTAATTATTCTTATGAGTATGAAATGATTATGAGACTTTCTATTCCACATAAATTTGTCCTAGTCTCTTTTACTTTTGTTGATAAAAGTATATAAGATTAGAATATTTCTAGTGGGTGGTGATGACTTTTTATTTAGTGAATTATGCTTAGAATATTTCTAGTGAGCCATGATGCCTTTTTATTTAGTGAATTATTTTTTCTTCCACGTTTGTCTTTATTGTATGTGCCTATCTAGTGTTAGAGTCATTCTTTTCCAAATATTCCTTTCTCAATAAGATACCTATAATGAGTTGCAAGCTCACATAGGGATTTTTGTTTTCCAGTTTCTATATAAGGGAGTTCTTTTATGTACTTTTAAACATTGGGAGAAATACCAATAATTTTACATGGTATCACAATAAAATTCCTTTTGCCCTAAATATTTTTGTTTTTGTTAATGGAATCTCAGAATTGTTTATGAGTTCAAATCCTATGTTATCATGTTTGGTCAGATTTGAAATTGGTCATACCTATGAGTTATTCTTATCAAGGGATTTTTGGGTTAAACTTGGCACTAAATTTTTGAACATTCATTTTTTTGCTCTAGGGTTGTTAAGAATTTATTTTGAAACCATGTGATGCATTTTTGTTTGACCCACTGATTTTTACATTGGTGGATGGTTTTATACAAATTCTTTCTTAAACCCTTGGTAGATGGTTTTATACAAATGCTTTCTTAAATCCTTGAGAAGTGTCGGCCTTTGGCCACTAACAACTTTGTTTTTCTTTTCTTTTTTCAAATTGCAGAAATGACGAAGAAAATGAGTAAGCTAGTTTTTGTCTCCATTGTATGGATTGCCATCATGCTCTTTCTTATGGGACAATTAGCGGCTGAGAATGAACCTACGTGTGTGCATATGCCTGAATGTAACAATTGCCCAACGGATTATGGGTGGTCATGCAATGAAACTACTCTACAATGTTGCACATAGAGCAACAATGTGCACTTCATGTGACCAAGGCCCTCGCATTTAAATATATAGATATATATATTGTTAGGATGTTCAATATTTGAATAAATATTTCTAATATGTCGCTAGATGTTCTTATTATTTAAAATTTTTCTTAAGCTTTGTCATTTGTTGTTTCTCCTTGCAATAATGACAAGATGTCAAGATAATCAAGGAACCATAAAATCACTGGTTTGTAATGTTTTAATAAATATTTGTTATATGTAGCCATGATTAATAGATTAAATGGTTTCTAACTTTTGGCCATAATTTTGAGTGAGATAGTAATTGTTTTATTATTTGAAATTAATTTTTCAATATATAAATGGATTCAACACACTTGAACATTTCAAATTAAATAAATTAAAGTTATATTTTTAAACATTCAGTTTCAAACCCCTATAGGGGTGGTTGAATGTAATAATTACATTGGATGGCTTAACATCACTCTAACGAGATGAAGGAGACTTGTTCGGTGTATGGAGAAATTGGAGGGGAGCATTTCACATGTAGAATTCCATCTTCATGGAGAGTTTGGTAACCATTCCTCCAGATATTTTTATGAGCCTCATCATTGGGTAACTATATGGACCTTAATTCACCTCCTAGCTTAGTCAAATAAACTCTTCTCACAATTTATTACATATTTTTATTATATTTTGTTTAATGAGATGAGCCAAAGTGATATATTATGCCTAGTGGACTAATGTGCATTGAATGTAGGTTTGTGAGAGAAAATCATGGATTTTTGGCTAATTAAGGGCTGAAACTCGAATGAGACAAGGAGGATAGATTGTAGGAGCTAGATCCTCCTCATTTAATCCTCCCTCATTCGAATATTTCTCCATCGATCACAATAGCTCAAAGTACAAGCAGCCAACTCATGGAGATTAAAAGGCATCCAAGCAAGTGACACTCAAAGAGCCAGTTTATCTTGAGTTTGGGAGTCGAGCTTCCCTAGGTTTAAGGAAGTCGTTGGAGACTTTAGTTGTATAAATAAAGAGGCCTAGAGCCTCATTAGGATTCGAATTTTTGCTGTAAAAACACTAGTCATTTTTGAGTTCAAGACTTGTGGAAGACATTGCTATGTAATTTTATGTTTTGATAATGAGAATGAGCATTTCCTTGATCCATCACTGAGTTAACTCAGAGGGTTGAAACTATTGGGTTAGGGCCCAACCCTAGCAAAAAAGTCTCCAAAGTCTCACTCGAAGAAGTACGTGGGGATGCTGGAACCAAGTTTCCGCACCCTAAGATGGTCATGATGTCGGTTTATACCCCCTACTCCTCCTTTCGCACAAGTCGCTAAGCCTTTGGGCTCTATCAATCTACCCTTTATTCCACCCTTCATTACCTCCGTGAATGTGTACAATTGGCCTTTGTGCAGCCCTAACCCTTGGTTCAGGTGCTTTCGCACAACTATGACAATGTATGGTATAGGTTCCCGAGTTATCTCAAGTGTTTTACTTATCTTACTAATCAATCACAGTTACCGTCACGTAAACTAACAGCTTTACTTGCCTTCAATTAACAAATATAATCACATACGCTCGCACATCAAACAAACATTGTAAAATAAACCCAAAATGCAATATAATCAGATGCATTAACAAAGACAAACTACACAGCAATTGCAGAATACTTATATTTAGTGATATCTTCCAGTTTAATACAGACTCTATGTGCCCTGTGCACACAGCTGCAGGGATCCACACACTGAGCTGCAGACTTCAACCCTAGGTCTCTGCACACTCAGCTGCAGAGCCTCTACCTACACTAAGACCCGAAACTCTTAGAATTCTCTACCAAAACTCCAATGCTTCCTTATTCTCATAACTACTCCTCCTAGAGCTTACTTACTTACTTCCTTTTTATACAATTCCATGGTCCACGGACCATGGGTAGATCTTTACAGCTGACTTGACACTTTACAAAATGAGGGTGGACAACCCTTTATGAATTTTGACACCTTCGCGCTCCACGACCGCAAAATGTGGCAACTTTACAATTTTATTACATGATTGTCCCAAAACATGGGCTTTTAGCCCTAAAATGCTCTTGGGGGAACCCGTTCCAAACAATCTTGCTCATTATTCCTATGAGTATGCAATGATTATGAGAATTTGTAATCCATATAATTTTTCCCTAGTCTCTTTTGATTTTGCTAAGAAAAATATATAAGCTTAGAATATTTCTAGTGGACCATGATGCCTTTTTATTTAGTGATTTTTTTGAGAATATTTCCAGTGGGCCATGATTCCTTTTTATTTAGTGAATTATTTTTTCTTCATTGTTTGTCTTTGTTGTATGTGCCTATCTATTATAGTTGACATTTTCCAAGGGTTCCTTTCTTAATAAGTTAGGTTGATGTAAGACAAGGGGAGAATATGCTAACATCTTTTATGTATAACAATAAAATAAAGATTGGAATTAAATGAAAAATTAGGAAATATTAATTTAATAAATAAATATATAATAATTATTTACTTAACAAATAAAAATATAAAGAATATGGATCATTATTTTAGTTCAAAATTTCTTAAAATAATTTATTTTATCCTTTTTAAATGTGTTTTAGGAAAACGAAAAAGAGAAAATTACAATTAAGCTTGCTCATTATTCCTATGGGTATGCAATGATTATGAGAATTTGTAATCCACATAATTTTTTCCTTGTCTCTTTTGTTTTTGCTAAGAAAAGCATATAAGCTTAGAATATTTCTAGTGGGCCATGATGCCTTTTCATTTAGTGAATTATTTTTTCTTCATTGTTTGTCTTTGTTGTATGGGAATATCTAGTGTTATAGTTGTCCTTTTCCAAAGATTCCTTTCTCAATAAGTTAGTTGATGTAGGACAAGGGGAGAATATGCTGAGTATCTAAGAGAATTCAAATGAATTAGTATACCATTATTTCTTTTCTTTATTTTTTCCTTGAGTGTTGCCTTCATTTTACATGAACGCCCATTATTCTTGATCATTGGAACAAAATGTTTGGATTGGGCATAGAAAATAATATTTCTTAGTTCTTTGCTCTCGAACTTGGCATTTTTGGTGTACATCATCTCCATATTTTTATGTAATTTTAAAACAACTCCATCCATTTCCATGTTTCATTGAGTTTTGGTTCATTTCCATGTTTCTTTGAGTTTTGGTTCAAGATTATGCAAGAACTTTTGAAACCAGGTTTGGAAATTAAACCTTGATATCTGTGATTTACTTCTTCTTTCACGACATAGAGTTTGAAGGAAAATCAATTTATTTGAGAATTGTGTTACATTATCTACTATTTATAATTATAATAATAATAATCTAATTTTAAGGTCGTGGCCAAGCCAAACATCAAATTGGTGTAAGACACAACCAAAGTAAACACCAAATGGGTGCATGAGACCCCCTATTTGTGAGACAAGGGATCCACCTCTACCCAGCGATTTGACTGCTAAAGTCTACAAGACAACACATTCTCTACCCCTGGATTTGAACTTGGGAGCTCTTAGGAGGAAACACAAGCTCTTAACCTTTAACCTTTAGCCCACTCAAGCTATATAAAAATGGAACATCATATGCAAGCCAATAACAAGATATAGTTGATTGGAAGGCAATATGGTAACATTAAGCATCTACTTCTTGTTGTGGTCCCTTGCATTCTAGTTTCTCTCTCTTTGATGTACAGTGTTTTGGTTGGCAAGCTTCAATTTTCTTGGCATATCATTTTTTGTGTTAGGTATTTCCTTGTTTGAGAGTATTGAAATTTGGTGTGTACTTAAGGTTACCAATAGTGTTGCAACTTTTAATCTTTGGACAATAATGTTAAGGTGCAATGCACTAATTTTTACAATAATAATTGTCCAGTTTTACTGTGTAGTGGCCTTTGCCTGCACCTCTCAAGTCCCTTGGCTTTTTCCCTCTTGAGAAAAATCCAGATACAAATAAAATGTGAAATTGAACCTCTTACCAAGCTATGTTTCATCTAAACCATGTTGCTACTAGAAACATGCCCAAATAATGTTATAATTGAAGATATGTGCAGTATGTGGCGACATTAACCTGTTTTACCATGTGATGAAAATTCTCCATCGATGGATGCCACTTGATGACTGATTACCTATTAGCTAATAAACAACATTTGCTTGTGAGCAGGGATGTATAAGAGCGCTATTACAATTTCTTATTTACGGCATTGACAGAATGCAGGCTAGGTGATTGCAAATTTGCAAAAGGCTAGGAACTAGGCTAGTTATTGTTTAGCTCTTTTGCTGGGCCAGGGTTAGTATTTAGGTTAGCCATAGTTCAGAGCATCTTTTGGGTCTCTTCTATCTATTATGTCTCTCCTATCCGTTGGTTCTTAGGGATTTTACACTGATTCTCGCCTTTGTATAAATTGATATCTTATGCTCGTTGATATAGCAATCAAAATAACTTTCAATATAGCGAAATATGAATAATGGGGCAGAAAATTTCATTCACTTAGTAACAACCAAAAATAAATAGATATTGAAATAAAAAATATATGGAACGCCATATAAGATCCTAACAAATGTGGATAGGCTATAAATTTTTCCTACCTGGAGACTGCCGCTTGGTGGGGGCTTCTGAGATGAAAATTATGGCCGCTTCCACTACCTCCCATTCCAAAAAATTTGTTGTTGTCCCATTTTTGCCCTATCTAGGCCATGCACTCACTCCCGGTCCATGAAATCCCCAGGACTAATGCACCTTCGCATTGTGATTTCTATTACTGCGATGAGTATTATTGCTAGTAGCCCCCTATTGCGGTTGCCCTCTTCCTCCCATAGGAAAAAACATCACTGGATACCTCGAACAAGACGGGGTTCGGGAACAACAACTTATGACTAAATCTAATAATTTGTTGGTCTTTACATACCCACTCCAACTTAACAAGCCTGGTAAAGCTCAGGATTGAAAGAAAATATATTTAGTAAAAACCTTAACGCTGAGGGTTTGGCAGTGAAATTGTGGACAAATCCAGTGAAATAAAGATCGACAGATAGGGGAGAAGGAGGCTAGCTCAAAGCTATGGCCAAATCCCAGCGACTTGAACAAATTTCCATAGTAATGAAGCTTCAATGTCCCCGATTGAGAAAAAGTCGAGTAAGCAATCTATAGAAGCCTTTGAGTTTGTTTTCATGGTTTCTTTAAGACTTTGTGATTTTCACTCATGAAAAGATATTAAGCATTCGCCTGCTGCAATTAGTAACACTTTCGTTCAAAGTTCATCCGAGAAATTAATTTATTTTTTTATAGTTTAATGTTATTAAAAATCTATCCTTCACCTTGGATGACTATGGTGATATTTCTACCTAGGGTCATTCTCTCTCGGGTTGGAAAGGGGTATTGTGCTGGAATTAATAAGGCTTTGGTTCAAAGTTTATTCAAGCAATTAAATTATTTATTTATTTTAATGTTATTAAAAATCTACCCTTCACGGGTTGGATGACTCGTGATATTTCTACCCATGGTCATTCTCTCACGGATCTTTTGGAAAATGGTATTGTTGTGTATTGGAGGCCAAACAAAGATGGAAGGTACACTTATGTGAGTGGCCTAAATAATATGATATATCTGATATGACCTAATGATCTCAAATATATCTGAGAACCGTATCCTTCTCACTCTCCCTCTCTCTCCCATGCTTTCCCACTCTCTAGATCTCTCGCTACCTCCCTCTCCCTCTCTCTCCCTCACTGCCTCTCTCCTTCTCCCTTCCTCTCTCTCTATCTCTTCCTCTGCTTCTCCCTTTATCTCCTACTCTTTCATGCTTACTCTCTCTTTATATCTTTATCTCTCTCCCTCCCTCTATACATATCCTTATCCCTCTCACTCCCTATTTCTATCTCTCTATCCAGAGTTATTTTAGTACTTGCACCATAATTCATACACTAGCATTGAGCTCCACAATTTTGTTTAAGCATAGATCTCTACTTAACCATGATGACAAATCATCAAACCACAATCAAGACTTATTAGTGCCCACAATGCATTGGGTTAATCCACACATTTCCCACATCATCTAATTTATTCTCACTAAGCTAATAATGGTCATATGCCAAAACCATTATTCAAAATTGACCTAATCGCTAGGTGTCTTCCTCCTATGCTATCCACGTTGTGGGCCAGTATCCCTTATATATGGCTCAACTGATATCCCCTATCCTCATGCTAGTTCTTGGGCTCAAAGTTGTGACTACCACGTCAAATAGACAAATGATATTGAGCATAGAAAAATGCATTAAGAAATATATCCTAATGCATTGGGATTATATTGTTTTGGATTAAAGATTCCTCTATGCATTTCATTATAGAAATAGACATGTCCCTCCAAAGTTGCTTGAGTGTCTACTAAAAGAGGACCCAAAGTTTATCCTAATTCATGGAACAAGGTACCAATCAACCTTAAGCACAAATCTACTAGTAGACACTCGATCAACTTTAGAGGGACATATCTACTTCTATAGTGAAATGTGTAGAGGAATATTTAATCCAAAAGAATATGCTCCAAATGCATTAAGATTTATTGTTCAATGTATTAGGATGTTGTGGGTTGTCTCTTCCCTGTCTAGTTGAATTTTTGGATCCCCTTCTTTCGTTAAGATCCCTCCAACTGTGGTTAGAGTTCTTAGATGATTGTAAGGAGGAAGCCCCTTTTGGAAAGGGACATACAGTTTGAAGTTGTCTAGCTTGTTGGTAATTCCTACATCAAAAAGTTGTATTTTCGTAGTCCAAGGGTTGGGAATACACAATGCCCATCCACTTGAGCTATATTTTATCTGGTAGACCTTCATTAAGATCTACCTAAACACATATGCAGATATAGCTAAAAACGGATTTCAAAATTCTTTCCCCGTATACTTTGACGAATCTTCCAATAAATTGCCCACTTTTTCTAAGAGAACTGGATGGGTAAAGCGAATGGGAAAACTCGGCAATCTTACCCATACTAGAGTAGTCATTGACGACATAGTGAGAGGACTGTAATTGGGAAACCATGGCTTCACTAGAAGACCAAGTCATTCCCAAAACCATGGACCTTGGTCAAGGATTTTTTGCTTATCCTCAAGACATTTGAAGATCACCACAAAAAAACTTTGAGCAAAATATCAATTCTAGGTTATGAGCCTAGTTTTGATAGATCCAATCCCTAAGGGCAAATGATGAGGGTCAAAAATCATTGAAACGACATATGATTGCTTGATTGAGTTACTATGTAGCCCTCAAATTGATGCCAACCTCTGTTAGTTGCAGGTTAGGAGTGGCTAGAGAGTTCTCAACCACAAAGGCCAAGCCTGAATAATCCTTAAAATTTAAAGAGTTGGGACGAGGCTTGCGGCCTTTCTGACTTGGTGGTAGAAGGAGCCTCCTCTCCCTTAGCTCCCCCTTTCATCTCTGCAACAAGGGAGATTAAAGCCTCATTTTGAATGCCATAGTCGCTTAGACGGAATTCCTCTTGTAGCATCCTACCTTTCTACATAAGCCTTGAAAGCACAACTGGAATTCTTGTATGTTCATGGAGTTTGGAAGCAATCATGACTACCAAGTTAGCTACTAACATCGTGATACAGGTAGTCCCTTGTGAGAGAGGTTTTACAAATATTATGAAAATGGGTGGTTTTGAATTTGAAGATCCATGCTTTACTAGTTTTTTCCGCGGAAAGTGAGGGACAGATTCATGCCTACCCTCTTCATCATGGAAAAACATTTTGACAAACATATCCCAAATGCCCCAAGTGCTACCCCACTTAGCTCATCCAGCTTTTTCTTCAAACACTTTGCGAGCAACCAAAGAACTTGCAGGTTTGGGTAGTAACTGGGCAGATTGGACAACTACATTGTAGTAGCCAAGAAATGATTTTTTTACAATTAGTACATAGGGGTTTAAATCCCTAAATATTCACTCAAGCAACATACTGTACACTACAATGTCATCAATTGTTCTAATATCAAAGTAAGGCAATTACTTTTGCAATTATAAGGTATTTGGCTTACAACACCACCTTCATCTCAAAATAAAATGCTAAACTTAGTACCCCACTATGATTAAGTACACTATATATTCCTCTATCCACTTAGACAATACTTGAGAGGTCTTTAACTACTCCAATTACCATCATGGCTTAGTGAAAAAATCATCTTTTCCGAGGTAAAAATTGTACACTAACAAAGCCAAAAAATTTCCTAGAAGTAATATTTCTTTTCCATTTTTTCCCAAAGCCATTAAAATAGATTTTTTCTTGAAGCACCTCTTCCTAATGTCACCTTCTACCTTTCCGAACCCATTTCCAAGTAATGTAGCATCCCTAAATAAGTTTAGGGGAAATTTAGGGCCATGGTTAAAATCAATTAAATCACTTGAAGCCATTTTGTAGGTGAATCCTACCCCCTCAATCACTAAACCCTAATTTAACTTATCTAACATAGTTCAAAGATTTTAGACAATTATTTCCCATTATTTTATGTTGGCTCTATGATACACTCAAGGTTAATGGAATGTTTCCAAACATGGCCTATTATTGTCTAATTTCCTAAAATATTCCATCTTCTAGGGGCAAGAAGGTCTCATTTGAGGCACATATAATAATTCCCATTAAGTAATGCGCAAAATGTCAAATATTTTAGCGGGGATCACATTCATTATGATATTATTGGTGTCAATTTAAACCATTAGAACTAACATCATTCAAATGAATAAAAACATGCATATATCACCCAAATATAGTACAAATACAAATACATCAGTAGAATAGTATTTCATTATACTAATAACATGCATGGTATTACATAACTCTAATGTAGAGTGAACACCAAAAATTGATAAAAAATGTAACCACTCTTACAAATTATCCCTAATATTGAATCTATTTAAGTACCCTACAAACCTCGTATATATAGGAAACTAGAGTAGCTGCAAAAGATTCAAAATTATAATAGATAATCAACCAACCATAAGCCACTTAACAAAAAAAAAAGAGTACAAAAGAGTTTATTTCTTTAGAGAGATACACAAATTATCCATAAAAGTAGGTGCAAAGAATATATGAGATGTCTCATTAGCCTTGTGTACTTAGCCTTATATAAATCCACATATTCAACCTTCTACATGTTTACTTCTACAAATTCATATTTTTTCAAGTTTTGTTGAGCTTCTCTCTGTGCCAAAACTTAGTAAGAGATGATACACAAAAATGCCTCGACCATGCCTTCCAACGCATCCTTGAGTTGGGTTCTATGCTTCATATATGTCCTCCTCTTATGACCAATATTTGAATCACATGGCACATATAAAACTTTCACCTAGTAAGTATGGCTTGTACCTATGATAACTCCCCTTATCTAAATATTGGATTATGATGATCACAAGTGGGTAACTTTCTTTATGAAGCCTTTACATGTGTAACTTTATTATGGTAGGACTAGCATACATAGGTAGATCTCTAATATCCCTGTGGATTTTTTATTACAATTGCACATGATGATAACTAGAATAACCATGGGGAAATATATACACGTGCAACATACCTACTTTAGGCAATCATAACCCTCATCTTAGCCACATTACTAGATACTCTTCCCAAAATATGTTTGATATCTCCTCCCAATTGTGGTTCTCAACTAAAAGGCTAGGAACTAGGCTAGTTATTGTTTAGCTCTTTTGCTGGGCCAGGGTTAATATTTAGGTTAGCCATAGTTCAGATCATCTTTTGGGTCTCTTCTATCTATTATGTCTCTCCTATCCGTTGGTTCTTAGGGATTTTACATTGATTCTCGCCTTTGTATAAATTGATATCTTATGCTCGTTGATATAGCAATCAAAATAAATTTCAATATAGCGAAATCTGAATAATGGGGCAGAAAATTTCATTCACTTAGTAACAAACGAAAATAAATAGATATTGAAATAAAAAATATATGGAATGCCATATAAGATCCTAACAAATGTGGATAGGCTCTAAATTTTTCTTACCTGGAGACTGCCGCTTGGTGGGGGCTTCTGAGAAGAAAATAATGGCCGCTTCCACTACCTCCCATTCCAAAAAATTTGTTGTTGTCCCATTTTTGCCCTATCTAGGCCGTGCACTCACTCTCGGTCCATGAAATCCCCAGGACTAATGCACCTTCGCATTGTGATTGTTATTACTGCGATGCGTATTATTGCTAGTAGCCCCCTATTGCGGCTGCCCTCTTCTTCCCATAGGAAAAAACATCACTGGATACCTCAAACAAGACGGGGTCCGGGAACAACGACTTATGACTAAATCTAATAATTTGTTGGTCTTTACATACCCACTCCAACTTAACAAGCTTGGTAAAGCTCAGGATTGAAAGAAAATATATTTAGTAAAAACCTTAACGCTGAGGGTTTGGCAGTGAAATTGTGGACAAATCGAGTGAAATAAAGATCGACAGATAGGGGAGAAGGAGGCTAGCTCAAAGCTATGGCCAAATCCTAGCGACTTGAACAAATTTCCATAGTAATGAAGCTTCAATGTCCCCGATTGAGAAAAAGTCGAGTAAGCGATCTATAGAAGCCTTTGAGTTTGTTTTCATGGTTTCTTTAAGACTTTGTGATTTTCACTGATGAAAATATATTAAGCGTTCACCTGCTGCAATTAGTAATACTTTCGTTCAAAGTTCATCCGAGCAATTAATTAATTTTTTTTTAGTTTAATGTTATTAAAAATCTATCCTTCACTGGTTGGATGACTATGGTGATATTTCTATCTAGGGTCATTCTCTCTTGGGTTGGAAAGGGGTATTGTGCTGGAATTAATAAGGCTTTGGTTCAAAGTTTATTCGAGCAATTAAATTATTTATTTATTTATGTTAATGTTATTAAAAATCTACCCTTCATGGGTTGGAAGACTGGTGATATTTCTACCCATGGTCATTCTCTCACGGATCTTTTGGAAAATGGTATTGTTGTGTATTGGAGGCCAAACAAAGATGGAAGGTACACTTATGTGAGTGGCCTAAAGAATATGATATATCTGATATGACATAATAACCTCAAATATATCTGAGAACTGTATCCTTCTCACTCTCCCTCTCTCTCCCTCACTCCCTCTCTCCTTCTCCCTTCCTCTCTCTCTATCTCTTCCTCTGCTTCTCTCTTTATCTCCTACTCTTTCATGCTTACTCTCTCTTTATATCTTTATCTCTCTCCCTCCCTCTATACATATCGTTATCCCTCTCACTCCCTATTTCTATCTCTCTATCCAGAGTTATTTTAGTACATGCACCATAATTCATACACTAGCATTGAGCTCCACAATTTTGTTTAAGCATAGATCTCTACTTAACCACGATGACAAATCATCAAACCACAATAAAGACTTATTAGTGCCCACAATGCATTGGGTTAATCCACACATTTCCCACATCATCTAATTTATTCTCACTAAGCTAATAATGGTCATAAGCCAAAACCATTATTCAAAATTGACCTAATCGCTAGCTGTCTTCCTCCTATGATATCCACGTTGTGGGCCAATATCCCTTATATATGGCTCAACCGATATCCCCTATCCTCATGCTAGTTCTTGGGCTCAAAGTTGTGAGTACCACGTCGAATAGATAGATGATATTGAGCATAGATAAATGCATTACGAAATATATCCTAATGCATTGGGATTATATTGTTTTGGATTAAAGATTCCTCTATGCATTTCATTATAGAAACAGACATGTCCCTCCAAAGTTGCTTGAGTGTCTACTAAAGGAGGACCCAAAGTTTATCCTAATTCATGGAACAAGGTACCAATCAACCTTAAGCACAAATCTACTAGTAGACACTCGATCAACTTTAGAGGGACATATCTACGTCTATAGTGAAACGTGTAGAGGAATATGTAATCCAAAAGAATATGCTCTAAATGCATTAAGATTTATTGTTCAATGTATTAGGATGTTGTGGGTTGTCTCTTCCCTGTCTAGTTGAATTTTTGGATCCCCTTCTTTCCTTAAGATCCCTTCAACTATGGTTAGAGTTCTTAGATGATTGTAAGGAGGAAGCCCCTTTTGGGAAGGGACATACAGTTTGAAGTTGTCTAGCTTGTTGGTAATTCATACATCAAAAAGTTGTATTTTCGTAGTCCAAGGGTTGGGAATACACAATGCTCATCCACTTGAGCTATATTTTATCTGGTATACCTTCATTAAGATCTACCTAAACACATATGCAGACATAGCTGAAAATGCCTTTCAAAAGTCTTTCCCCGTCTACTTTGACGAATCTTCCAATAAATTGCCCACTTTTTCTAAGAGACCTGGATGGGTAAAGTGAATGGGAAAACTAGGCAATCTTACCCATACTAGAGTAGTCATTGACGACATAGTGAGAGGACTGTAGTTGGGAAACCATGGCTTCACTGGAAGACCAACTCATCCCCAAAAGCATGGACCTTGGTCAAGGATTTTTTGCTTATCCTCAAGACATTTGAAGATCACCACAAAAAAAACTTTGAGCAAAATATCAATTCTAGGTTATGAGCCTAGTTTTGATAGATCCAATCCCTAAGGGCAAATGATGAGGGTCAAAAATCATTGAAATGACATATGATTGCTTGATTGAGTTACTATGTAGCCCTCAAATTGATGCCAACCTCTGTTAGTTCCAGGCTAGGAGTGGCTAGAGAGTTCTCAACCACAAAGGCCAAGCCTGAATAATCCTTAAAATTTAAAGAGTTGGGACCAGGCTTGAGGCCTTTCTCACTTGGTGGTAGAAGGAGCCTCCTCTCCCTTAGCTCCCCCTTTCATCTCTGCAACGAGGGAGATTGAAGCCTCATTTTGAATGCCATAGTCGCTAAGACGGAATTCCTCTTGTAGCATCCTACCTTTCTACATAAGCCTTGAAAGCACAACTGGAATTCTTGTACGCTCATGGAGTTTGGTAGCAAGCATGACTACTAAGTAAGCTACTAACATCTCGATACAGGTAGTCCCTTGTGAGAGAGGTTTTACAAATATTATGAAAAGGGGTGGTTATGAATTTGAAGATCCATGCTTTACTAGTTTTTTCCACGGAAAGTGAGGGACAGATTCATGCCTACCCTCTTCATCATGGCAAAAATTTTTGACAATCATATCCCAAATGCCCCAAGCACTGCCCCACTTAGCTCATTCAACTGTTTCTTCAAACACTTTGTGAGCAACCAAAGAACTTGCAGGGTTGGAAAGTAAATGGGCAGATTGGACAACTACATTGTAGTAGCCAAGAAATGATTTTTTTACAATTAGTACATAGGGGTTTAACTCCCTAAAGATTCACTCTAGCAACATACTCTATACTACAATGTCATCAATTGTTCTAATATCAAAGTAAGGCCAATACTTTTGTAATTATAAGGTATTTGGCTTACAACACCACCTTCATCTCAAAATAAAATGCTAAGCTTAGTACCCCACTATGATTAAGTACACCATATCTTCCTCTATCCACTTAGACAATACTTGAGAGGTCTTTAACTACTCCAATTACCATCATGGCTTAGTGAAAAAATCATCTTTTCCGAGGTACAAATTGTACACTAACATAGCCAAAAAAATTCCTAGAAGTAATATTTCTTCTCCATTTTTTCCCAAAGCCATTAAAATAGATTTTTTCTTGAAGCACCTCTTCCTAATGTCACCTTCTACCTTTCCGAACCCATTTCCAAGTAATTTAGCATCCCTAAATAAGTTTAGGGGAAATTTAGGGCCGTGGTTAAAATCAATTAAATCACTTGAAGCCGTTTTGTAGGTTAATCCTACCCCTCAATCACTAAACCCTAATTTAACTTATCTAAACCTATTATCGCTCTTGGGTGTAGGTGAAACCCATCTTTGCACCAGAAAAAACCCTAGGGTTAGACCACTATGAAAATTCCACTTGATTCTTCCATATGATCTTCTCTAGACAAATTCCTTATTTCCATTTGATTTGTGTACTATCTGCAATTTCTTATCTAATATTGGAGCATCTCCATAGATTATACTAAACCAAACACTTTATTAAAAATAATCATTAATCTTATAACATTACGACTTCACTGCAATTTTTAAGGACAGGCAACTTATTTTTATGTCACCATAATTCACCTTTAATGTAACATGATTACATTGAAAAATCAACCAAAATCCCCTCAAATAATTTTTCGTACATAGAAACAAGCGTCATATGATTAATAATTCTTTACCATAAGCAATACCTCCCTATTAAGCCAAAGAAAACACTTACACATTTCATTTAATGGAATTTAATTCCAATTGAAAAACACGAGCATTTAATTTAAGTTCCATTCAAAGTTTCACGGCATTTCTTCTTTTCAAATATCAAAATTTGTTCATTTCCCTATCGTTCCAAATATCAAAATTTGTCCATTTCCCTCGTGTTCCAGGGAGGAAGGTCGCCATATCATCCCATTTTGTTTCTCAAATATCAAAATTTATTCATTTCCCACACGTTGCAGGGTTTTTCCAGGGAAGAAAGATGAAGGTCGCTGCCATGTTGTCGCGGGTATGATTTGATACATCTGGTTGAATGCAAGAAATTTGATTCTAGGTGCCTCCAATCGTGGTGTTTTCATTCTAAGAAGGGATCTACACAAGGTTCCCCACACTCCTGTGCGATGGCCCATCCCCAAGCCTCCATTACTCTTTGCAACTTTAAAACACTTCTAGACAAGTGCAAGAGGCACTCAAGAGGCTGTATGTACAAGATTCCGCAGAGGAAGATGGAGCCGAAGGTATGGTTTATGTGCCAAAGAAGACGATAGGTGTCTTTCCGACCCTGAAATCAGTGAAGAAATTAAGCAGAAAAGAGAGCAAAAATGCGTTGATTAAGACAAGGAAATAAAATGTCCCAAGACTGTAGGAGGTCACCATCTAGATGCTCTGCCATAGGTGGATTGTGATGATCCAGTTGTCCCTATAAATGTCAGAGACACAAGAAAGGCCTTGGATTTGCCTGTACCACAGGGTTCCGAGAGATCCGGAGCAATGAAATCAGATGCTGAAGAAATGGATGTGAGCTGAGACAAGCAGGATCGAGGCTCTGTGCCAGAGGAGAGGTTTCCAGAGGATACTAAACACACTCAAGAGGTCGGTAACTACATTTTATTTTTTATTGTTTAATTATAAGAATTAATGCAAGAAACTTGTCCATGAGTGACTTCTGTTGGTTTAGGTGATAAGTTTGGATGGTAATCTTTATACCAAAATCGCCCAGTGCTTTCCTGTTATGCCATTTAGGTGGCGTGGACAACAGTGATAGTGAAGTCTGGTGGTTGGGTTAAACTCTGATGACCTCAGTAGTGAACCAACGCCTTATTGGTGGCTTATGCAGAGATTTTCACTTTTGAAATAACTAATAGCTTTCCATATGTCATTCAATAGAACGTTTTAGGTTTGAAGTCGATATTCCCAAGTAAATTTTTGTTAAAACTACGATGGGCAATGAATGGAAGATTAGATCTATCCCTGACCGATGGACTTCTCTACCCTGTGCTACATACCCATTTGATGACAGGCAACATTGTTCAGATCAATGTCAGTAGAGGCGTGACTAGTATACCTCTTTTCCATTCAGTTATGGTTCCTATTATCATTTCCATTCCTCTGTTGGGATTACACTTCTACAACATCACCAGTTTTTAAGTGCATGATATATTCAGGGAGACGGGTGAGTTCAAGTTGCTTATCAGTCAAAATTCTATAGTCACTATTCGAGTTTTGTTTTGTTTCTGGTTATGTTTATGTTTCCTATTTCTAGTAAAGTAGGTTTTGTATTTCCAAAACTCAATTTTATAGTGGTAATGTGCGCCGTCACTGAGGTGATTTCCAGAAACCTTGAGTCTTATTTCTTGTTCTATTCACCATGTAGTCATGTCTCTTGTTTCGTTTATGTTTTACCCTTTTTGGTAAAATACCCTCGGACTGTGGTTTGATATTTTAATAATGCCATAGCAAATTTCCTATGAATATAAGGGAAAGTAATGCACACGACTTGAGTAGGTCATGAAATGTTCAAATAGAAAAATCGTCTTTGTCGTTGGTGTAGCCCTACTAGTTTTGGGTTAAAATCCAAATATTTTGATTCGATTTTTCTTAAAATTATGTTATCGAACTTTTTTTACTATTTTACATATATGGAAAATACTCAGCCCCTGTCGACTAAGTTAGTTCATGTAGGTTCTCTACTTTACAATCTATTTTTGCTCGCTTGACCTAATAATATTTTTCTTATAATTATAAAACCTTAATCTTTGTTTTTCACAAAAAGGCTATACCTTACTTCAAGTTTCTAAAAGCGCGGTATGCTGGACATACTGATGTAAAAGCAAAGATGGAAATGTACCTTTTTTTAGTCTATTGTGTGGGTTTTTTTAGCCGTTGCATAAGATAAGAGTTGTAGATAAGATAAGGGGAGAATCTCGTGTCATGAGTGATCTCCTTAGGGGTCTCAGAGTCTCCTAGCTTGGAGCTTTCACTTTTACTAGTGGAAGCGCAACGGATAAAGTGAGCATGGTCAGAAGCTACTCTTATAGATAAGAGTTGTAGATAAGATAAGAGTTGTAGATACCATACCACTTGAACAGGTTCTCTACAGCTAAATGGAAAACAAGATCCTTTAGTTTCGTTTCACAGGGTCGAAGCTGGAAACCCCAATGACAGCCACCCCGATGGCTCCCAGCACCACACTGCCTGAAGCAATGCTCAACAGGAAGTTGTTGAGAGATGGCGAAACCCCAAGCGCAGCAGCCTCTGCCATTTCAGGAATCACCATCGCCGCTGCCAGAGCCAGAGACAGAGCAGTCAATCCTGCGTACTCTGAATCTGCATTCTTCCCCATCATAACAACCACCCTCTTTTTCTCGTTGCCCACAAGCTTGGAGGATAACAGCTTAATGTTGCTACTGCACAGTGGCAGGCCATGTACCTGTTTCAGCCCGTTGGAGGTATTAGCATAGGAGTAGGAGGTGTTAATAAGTGCAGATGCCACAATGGGCGAGGTCCGGGAAAGGGCTGTAACTGCGGAGGCCATGTCTGTGTTGGGACTGGGACTGAAATTGTAAGTGATCACCCTCAATCAACTCTGCTCTGCACAAAGGCGTGAACGAATGCTTCACTATGTATGTATGGAGAATAAGAGTTGTAGATAAGATAAGGGTGGAATCTCGTGTCATGAGTGATCTCCTTAGGGGTCTCAGAGTCTCCTAGCTTGGAGCTTTCACTTTTACTAGTGGAAGCGCAACGGATAAAGTGAGCATGGTCAGAAGCTACTCTTATAGAGGTTGCAACTAACTTCAGCAATGGACACGGATGCAATTCCAAGTTGGTTCATGGATGCGTTGGGCACTATGTCCCTAAATGCTATCTGCTGCCATGCATTTCAAAGATTACCAGAGAAAGGAATCCCTCTTGGGTTGCTCTAGACAATTAGCACAGAAAGGAATCCCTCTTGGGTTGTCCATGGACAGTCATTATCAGCGTAAGTTTTGGATATTAATTTTTAAGTGGTTGAGATTTAATCCAGATATGGTTGTATCAATAAAGCAAATGAAATGAATCAATGAACTACCATGACGCTGCAAATAACAACTTAGTCAACACAGCCAAGAGATTGAAGGAGCTAGAACAAAACATAATAGTATCAGATAACATATTAGGGTAACTTGAATAAAAGCATAGAGGACTAGCCAATTACCGAGATGGTTTTCCAATTCCACTTGCGTCTTCCAGATTGTGAGATTTATATATGTAGGGGAAGCTCTGATACCAACGTAACACTTTGCGTTGACTATAAGTGTTCAATTCAGTCTTGTTAAAAGATGGATACCAACTCTGCAAACAATGGAAAAAGAATATTTATGAAAACTGGGATCGGGAACATAGAACACAAGATAATCTATGCCACTGCGTTTTACTTCTGCAAAAAGACTTCAAGTAGCAACAACGAGAGCTGAGGAAATGTTAGGGTGCTTAGGGAGACTCCCCTTAGGTGAGTTTTGGTTAAAATGGGACTTATACAAAAATTCCAGAAATTCAAAACACGAGTAGAAAGGAATCGATTATTGTCTACTGCATTAGCAGTTTTGGGGGTTGACGAAGCAAGTGTTTAAGAGTAACAGGATCACTGATTGGATGATTGCACATAAAATTTTGGCAAACATTACATTATAAAGGAAAAATGCAGCACATATGGACAATTACTCTCCTTTCTGTCCCTCCCTCTGTTTTATGGAGAAAAAAAAGGAAGATGCAAAGTGCACATGCACTGAAGCCTCAAGCAATGCCATCAAATTGTATATGGCCTCAGTTTTATGGAGAAAAAAAGCAAAACAAAGAGCGCACAGGCACTGAGGCCTCAAGCAATGCCATCAATGCTGTTGTAATAAGAATAGTGCGAGGCCTCAAGAGCTGAGGCACTGAAGGAACGAGACAGTAATAATCGTCATCTAGTACCTGAAGATCTGATACTTGAAAAACTATGCTTTAATTAATTAGTGTTTGGCGATGCGAGTCATTATGCAGGCCGCAGGCGTATGAAGCAAGGACAAATTAGGGTGGCTCGAAACAAAGCAATTCGTTGAGAATGTGTATCCTTGTAGAGGACTTAAAACCAAAAGTCTGTAGGACATGGAATGTACATGACCAGGTTTGGGTGCAGAGGACTTAAAACAAACAAGAAGTTTGCTGCACAGAGAAAGTTACTGCTCACTGACAGGAAAGGACCAGATGGCTATGTAATATTAAGCTTAGAATATTTTGCTAATAAAAATATATAAGGTTAGAATATTTCTAGTGGGCCATGATGCCTTTTTATTTAGTGATTTTTTTGAGAATATTTCCAGTGGGCCATGATTCCTTTTTATTTAGTGAATTATTTTTTCTTCATTGTTTGTCTTTGTTGTATGTGCCTATCTATTATAGTTGACCTTTTCCAAGGGTTCCTTTCTTAATAAGTTAGGTTGATGTAGGACAAGGGGAGAATATGCTAAAATCTTTTATGTATAACAATAAAATAAAGATTGGAATTAAATGAAAAATTAGAAAATATTAATTTAATAAATAAATATATAAATAAATAAATAATTATTTACTTAACAAATAAAAATATAAGGAATATGGATCATTATTTTAGTTCAAAATTTCTTAAAATAATTTATTTTATCCTTTTTAAATGTTTTTTAGGAAAACTAAAAAGAGAAAATTACAATTAAGCTTGCTCATTATTCCTATGGGTATGCAATGATTATGAGAATTTGTAATCCACATAATTTGTTCCTTGTCTCTTTTGTTTTTGCTAAGAAAAGCATATAAGCTTAGAATATTTCTAGTGGGCCATGATGCCTTTTTATTTAGTGAATTATTTTTTCTTCATTGTTTGTCTTTGTTGTATGTGAATATCTAGTGTTATAGTTGTCCTTTTCCAAAGCTTCCTTTCTCAATAAGTTAGGTTGATGTAGGACAAGGGGAGAATATGCTGAGAATATGTGAATATCTAAAAGAAAAATGAGGACATATTCATTTAACAAATAAATATATAAATAAATAACAAATTATTGACTTAACAATAGAAATATAAGCAATATGGATCATTCTTTTAGTGCAAAATTTCTTAAAATATTCTATTTTATCTTTTTTAAATGCTTTTTAGGAAAATGAAAATGAGAAAACTACAATTAAGCTTTCTAATTATTCCTATTCCTATGAAATGATTATGAGACTTTGTAATCCACATAAATTTGTCCTAGTCTCTCTTACTTTTGTTGATAAAAGTGTATAAGATTAGAATATTTCTAGTGGGTGGTGATGGCTTTTATTTAGTGAATTATGCTTAGAATATTTGTAGTGGACCATGATGCCTTTTTATTTAGTGAATTATTTTTTCTTCCATGTTTGTCTTTATTGTATGTGCCTATCTAGTGTTAGATTCTTTTCCAAAGATTCCTTTCTCAATAAGATACCTATAATGAGTTGCAAGCTCACATAGGGATTTTTGTTTTCCAGTTTCTATATAAGGGAGTTCTTTTATGTACTTTTAAACATTGTGAGAAATACCAATGCTTTTACATGGTATCACAATAAAATTCCTTTTGCCCTAAATATTTTTGTTTTTGTTAATGGAATCTCAGAATTGTTTCGGACTTCAAATCTAATGTTATCATGTTTGGTCAGTTTTGAGATTAGTCATACCTATGAGTTATTCTTATCAAGGGATTTTTGGGTTAAACTTGGCACTAAATTTTTGAACATTCATTTTTTTGCTCTAGGGTTGTTAAGCATTTACTTTGAAACCATGTGATGCATTTTTGTTTGACCCACTGATTTTTACACTGGTGGATGGTTTTATACAAATTCTTTCTTAAACCCTTGGTAGATGGTTTTATATAAATGCTTTCTTAAATCCTTGAGAAGTGTCGGCCTTTGGCCACTAACTACTTTGTTTTTCTTTTCTTTTTTCAAATTGCAGAAATGATGAAGAAAATGAGTAAGCTAGTTTTGGTCTCCATTGTATGGATTGCCATCATGCTCTTTCTCATCGGACAGTCAGCGGCTGAGAAAGAACCTACGTGTGTGCAGTTGACTGACTGTAACAATTGCCCAGCGGATTATGGGTGGACATGCGATGAAGCTACTCTACAATGTTGCACATAAAGCAACAATGTGCACTTCATGTGACCAAGGCCTTGGCATTTAAATATATAGATATATATATGTTGTTAGGATGTTCAATATTTGAATAAATATTTCTAATATGTCGCTAGATGTTCTTATTATTTAAAATTTTTCTTATGCTTTGTCATTTGTTGTTTCTCCTTGCAATAATGACAAGATGTCAAGATAATCAAGGAACCGAATGTTTTAATAAATATTTGTTATATGTAGCCATGATTAATAGATTAAATGGTTTCTAACTTTTGGCCATAATTTTGAGTGAGATAGTAATTGTTTTATTATTTGAAATTAATTTTCAATATATAAATAGATTCAACGCACTTGAACATTTCAAATTAAATAAATTAAAGTTATATTTTTAAACATTCAGTTTCAAACCCCTATAGGGGTGGTTGAATGTAATAATTACGTTGGATGGTTTAACATCACTCTAACGGGACGAAGGAGACTTGTTCGGTGTATGGAGAAACTGGAGGGGAGCATTTCACATGTTGAATTCCATCTTCATGGAGAGTTTGGTAACCATTCCTCCAGATATTTTTATGAGCCTCATCATTGGGTAACTATATGGACCTTAATTCACCTCCTAGCTTAGTCAAATAAACTCTTCTCACAATTTATTACATATTTTGATTATATTTTGTTTAATGAGATTAGCCAAAGTGATATATTATGCCTAGTAAACTAATGTGCATTGAATGCAGGTTTGTGAGAGAAAATCATGGATTTTTCGCTAATTAAGGGCTGAAACTCAAATGAGACAAGGAGGATAGATTGTAGGAGCTAGATCCTTCTCATTTACTCCTCCCTAATTCGAATATTCCTCCATCAATCGCAATAGCTCAGAGTACAAGCAGCCAACTCATGGAGATCAAAAGGCAGCCAAGCAAGTGATAGTCAAAGAGCTAGTTTATCTTGAGTTTGGGAGTCGAGCTTCCCTAGATTTAATGAAGTCATTGGAGACTTCAGTTGTATAAATGAAGAGGCCTAGAGCCTCATCAGGATTCGAATTTTTGCTGTAAAAACACTTGTCATTTTCGAGTTCAAGACTTGCGGAAGACATTGCTATGTAATTTTACGTTTTGATAATGAGAATGAGCATTTCCTTGATCCAGCACTGTGTTAAATCATAGGGTTGAAGCTCTTGGGTTAGGGCCCAACCCTATAAGCAAAGGCTCCTCTTCTTGTATTTTCATGCTTCGATTTATTTCATAGATTAATGGTTGAATTGTCTTTAGAATTATTTCACTAGAAGTAGTGTAGATTTGATTTGTTTGCTTTCATTTGTTCTCTATTTCACTCGTAGTTTAGAAGAGATAAAGGAATATCAAAAAGATACCAATACGTGTTTTTGGCCTCACTCCTTCCTTCAGGGATCATGGTTTGAGGAAAGAACTCCTATGCAGCCCCAAAAAGACAGAATTCTAGTTTCTCATGGAATTTAGGGTTTTCTGTACTTAGGCCAACATTTTATCAGTTTGCAAGAGTAGGATTTAGTCATCATTTCTTACATCTTTGGTCTTACATTAGATCTCATCAATCATTCCATCTTATTCTGCAAGTTTTCCTCTTGCATGTTGTAGATAGCTAGCTCATGAAATTTTGTTTTCTTAGATCATTGAAATTCTTCTTCTCTACATGACTTTTGGGTAAATGTCAATGTTTGATGCAGTGCATGTATTTCAGAAGTACAAAAGTATTTCGTAGACAAAAACCTTATTACAAATTCATCCACCCATGATATTCATTTTCTTTCACTAAAACCCTCACCAATTTCAACATTTCACAAGGAAACTTCTTCGAGCTTATTGAGCAAATCCAACCATCTCCCAACCTTGGTTTTGAGTTCTGAAGTGGTCCTAGGCATTCCCTTGCCTCATTCCATCCACCAATTACCTTCCCTAAGCCTTCCATCACCTTCAACACCCATCCTTTTGCTCTCGGTTGTATCCTTTAGAAATACAGGGGATTCTGTAGGTTTTCACGACATCCTGTAGGTTTTTTAGGACATTCTGTAGGTTTTCCTGTAGTGTCCTGTATTGAGGGCGAATTGAGGGAAAATCCTATAGGAAGCTAGAAAAGGTCAACTATTGGTCTCCCTAACCTTCTAACGATTCACCATCATTACTAAGCCACCTGCCACATCACCAAAAGAGATTAGCTTTCACACTTTCACATAAAAAGACAAAAAGAAAAAGAAAATTATTTTAGTCATTTACATGCACAGCAGTAGAATGTTTGATGTTTTGAATTTGCACGCTTAGGAAAATAGGATGGAATACATGATAACTTATCATTCTTTTGAAGCATAGCCTCTTAGCAGTTAGTTATAAAACGGTGTGTTTTTAGCATTTGATTTCAGTATTTTTTCTTACTACAGTAGACAAGCTTTCTTGTAGAGTAGATGTTTCTTTCCCTCATTAGTAATCAAGATTCTTTTGAATCCATAGAAGTTTGGCTTAAAAAACCCTAGTGGTCTATCGCGAGCTGAGTAGTAACAAAGAGAAGACCCACCACTTTTACTTGTGTATACATCACTGAAACCTCCAAGTTTTTACGAAACCCGGGTTGATAAAGTAAAGTTGGTAGCCCCAGGAGTTGCAACATTCTTGCTGCAATACTTGTGCTCATCACTTTTTGGCACCGTTGTCGGGGAGGTGTCTGAGTAATAAGTGATTACTTCTTTCTTTCTTCCATTTCTTTTCTTTTATTTTATGCTATTAGTTTCAATTTTGAAAAAGTAATTTAGTTTGCTTTCTTTTCCATTATGCATTCATTGATTTCCTTTCCATTCTGTAAGTACGATTTCATTCAAGCAGTTAGTTTTCATTCAGTCAGTTAGTTTCTATTCAGTCTACAATTTTAATTCTGCAAATTATTTTCATAGCGTGAAGAAAAAACACAAAACAAAACATAAACACTTCTTTCATGCGTCATAGGAATAGGGATAACTTAGGGAAAGTTTTTGGAAATACCCCCACCGCTTCAAATAGCCAACCTTCCCTCTTCTACGATGGTTGTGAATTGGAGGAAGCCTTAGATGAGAAACCAGAGATATTTGAAGAGCCTAAAGGGGGAGAAGAAGAAGAATAACCTATTCCTATTGACCCAATCAACGAGAATGGAAATGATAAAGGAAATAGAGAAAGCGTTGAGGGTGTCTTCCCCATCAGGGAAACTAATGGGGATACCAGGATGAAGAATATAATCCCCTATGCCGTTCCTCATTTCCATAGCCTGACCTCAGAATATCCAGACAGTTTCCTGTTTGAGTTTGTTGTCATATGTAGAACCTATGATTACACCAATGATGAGAAGAATTTGAAACTATTCCCATCCACTCTCAAGGATGCAACTTTGTGCTAGTTCATGGGTTTACCTGGGGATAACATCACAAATTTGGCTCAGATGCAACAAGCCTTCAAAAACAAGTATCGAGACTATTGTTGGTCTAAAGACACTAAAGAGGAAATTTTTAGGATGACCTTAGGGCATGATGAATCCCTAGAGGATTATGAAGAAAGATTCCAGCTTAGCTACAAAAGGGCCAGGAGTCACTATAGCTAGTCCTTCTTAGAGGGGTGAGGGAAGATCTTGTGGATACCCTAAACTTGCTAGTAGAAGGGGACATCTACCAGTTACTGTATGAGGATATCAAGATTGTATTTAGAAACCATTCTAGGGTAGGTAGGAAAAGGGGAAATTGGAAAAATGCTGGAATGTTTCAAGAGGGAGATGTTGCAAACCCTTGCCCTACATATGGACACTATGCACATTAAGAGAAAATAGGAGGAAGGAGAGAGAACCTTATCCATTTTCTGTCCTAGATTCACATGGAGTCACCCTAGGAATGAATGCCCATTAAACCTGATTGAAGTATGCTCAGTCTCTGAAGGAAACAACTCCATAGACAAGTGACCTTCTCTACCTGGACTAAAAGTGGTATTTTGGATTGTAGATTACTGTGGTGTGGTTTCTGAGAGGAGTTCGGATTTTCGATAGTGTTCATCTTTATATGGTCGACGTTTCGAGTCTAAACCCAGACTCATCATCAGGACTGATGTACGGAGAAAAGAAGGAAAAGGGTTTGGTATAAATATGAAAAAGATAATATGCAAAAACAGAATGGCCGACTCAATGTTTATTTATTATAATTTTAATTATTTAAATTATTATTTAAATCATTAACTATGATTGTTTATATTATTAATTAATTTATTATTCTTAATCATTATTAATATTATTATTAATATTCTTGTTTATATTATTATTGTTACTCATTATTTAAATTATTGTTATTAGTTAATATTTATGTTCCTAATCCTTATTTTTATTACTATTACTTATTGTTCTTATATTATTCTAATTATTCCTATCCAATTTGTTAATTATTATATTATTATTTTATATGGTTATTAATCTTTATTAATTTATATATTTATTTTATTTATTATATTTATTATTGATTTAATATTTATATATTAATTAATATTAATATTTATTTTATTGTTAATTTGATTATTTGTTAATACTTGCTATTTATGTTATCTTATTCTATTAATATTTATGTATATTTATTATTTTTCTTAGTATATTATTATTCTTAACTATTATTATTTATATATCATTAATCTATTAATTATTGTTTATTTTATAAAATATTATTAATTTATTATTTCTTTATGTCAATCATATTTATTATGTTGTTGACTTAATTAGTCCTAAGTTAATTATTATTGTTTATATTATTATTATTATATTCTTATGTCCATATATTGTTACTATCCATACTAAATTATTATAATTATTTTTACTATTTATTTATAAATATTATTATGTTATTATTATTATATTTTAACCTAATTGTAATATTAAATTTAATTAATATTTATATTATTATTATTATTAATATTTTATCTTATGATTTCTATCAATTATTATTATATAATTTTATAAATATTCTTATTGATTATTTTATATTTATTATTATTTTATTATTATTTATTCTTATTGTTACTTAATTAATTTATGTTAATATTATTATTTATGTTATTCTAATTATTATTATTAATATTTATTATTTATTCTTAGTTATTTATTATTAATTCTTATGATTATTATTTATATTATCATTTATTCTTATTAATTATATCAGGGAGCTCAAGGGGTGACTGAACAACTCTGCTACATAAACCAAACAAGATCTCATGGGCCTTGACCATACCAACAGGGAATGCAAGTGTCATCCCATGCATATTACAACCCCAACCAGACCACATCTATTCCCTCTTGGGGGTCCCTTACTCATCCTTCCTGGTCTACACCTCCTCCTTTGTTCTTTGCACCTCAGTATCATTCCCAACCGACGAGCCAATCATTTCAACCATATGCTCCACCAAACCGTCAGTGGAATGCACCGCCCTAAGGGTGGAGGCCCCCATACAACAATTCTCCAGCTTTATTTCCTTCACCACCTGCTCAACCACATTTTTTACACACTGCTCCACCTAAAAAACCCTAGACGCCTGCCCAGCCAAATCCAAACTCGAACAATAAATAGGCACAGTAAGTATACAATGGAGAGACATCCTATCCTCCTTATACAATGGAGAGAGATTCTATCTCTACTTTACAATCTATTTTTGCTCGCTTGACCTAATAATATTTTTCTTATAATTATAAAACCTTAATCTTTGTTTTTCACAAAAAGGCTATACCTTACTTCCAGTTTCTAATAGCGTAGTATGCTGGACATACTAATGTAAAAGCAAATATGGAACTGTGCCTTTTTTTAGTCTATTGTGTGGGTTTTTTTAGCCGTTGCACAACCTTGCAATAGGTTACTCATTATCATGTTCTCCTTGTTGTCAACTTGTCGCTCTTAGAGATGAAGTCTTCAGTGTTTTTGTTGAATCTCGTGTCATGAGTGATCTCCTTAGGGGTCTCAGAGTCTCCTAGCTTAGAGCTTTCACTTTTACTGTGGAATCTTCATTCTCATACCCTCTTACTCCCCCTACTTTCCTGTACATTTGTGTATTCTATATTACTTTTTCTATAACTTTGTCTTTTGTTTCTAATTTCCATATTTTCCTGTTCTCTTACTTGAGTGAAATATTTGGAATTAGTTAACAATAGACTCTAGCATAATAAATCTTTGCATTTTTACGGAAAGGACTCGTAGAAATAGATTATTAGTTAACAATGGACTCTAGTCTAATAAATCTATGCATTTTTATGGAAAGGACTCGCAGAAATAGATTTATCTGTTTCAGGGTTTTGGTTTTGACATGCAAGTAAAATCATAATTTTATTTATTGTGTATGTATTCTCAAATGTGCTTGTCACTAAAATCTGGGAAAGTTAGAGGGACAATACTTATTCTTTTTGGCAAAAGGATGGATTTAAGGTTGCAATAAATGAAATTAAGATTATATAACATGATTGTTTCATTAGAGCAAGTGGCTCTGGGAATCTGGGTATTGTTTTTGGTAAAGATTTGATTTTTAATGCGAGTTAGACCATAAGATTAATCTAGTTAGACCATTAGCATACTCTGTAACTATGCTTGATTAATACCTTGACTCTGTAACCATGCTTGATTAATACCTTGATATTTATTATTAGCTCATCATAAAAAAGGGTTAGTAACCTTACCAAAGAATATCTAGGTTAAATAGTGTGTTACTTATCTATGTAGTAATGCTTAGATATTTAGAACACTAGCACTACTTGTATTACTTATCTATGTCGTAATGCTTACCTATTTAGAACACTAGCACTACCTATGGTTAGTCTAGTAAATCCTGGTTGTTAGTTAAATACACAGTAATAATCCCAGCTACATCTTACTTGCTAGTGTAGCATGGAGTTAATATCACTCTTATGGATTAACTTTATCTAATCACACTAGTATGGGCATTTACATAGGCATAATTATCTAACAGTAATTTGAGTCTGGGCATTTACAGAGGCATAATTATCTAACAACAATTTGAATATGATAAGATATATGTCTTATGTCCTATCTTCAGGACTATTGATAGTCTTGTGCATGTTTAAGAGTCTATTTTTCAAATACGCTTGTTGAGCTTAATCAAGCTTGTTACTTGCACTAAGCTCGAGTGGTTTACTCATGATACATTAAATTAAGTCTAGCTAGAATTATAGGCATGGCGTAGTCTATTACATCGCAGTAAGTGATATAAGGAAAAGTACAACGTAGTGAGTGATATAAGGCAAAGTATATGGTGCTACATTAAGGAATTGCACGTCAAGTTCTCAGATCACTCCTGCGTGTCATCTCAGAACTATATTATTATCCTGAGGGAAAAAAGTCATATTTTGGAGGAGGTCTTAAATTGTTGTGATTTGAGAAGCGAGATAGAAATGGATTTAGGGTGGGGATTAATGGGACGAAAAGGAAGATTTTATGAAATTCTAATGATTTTTAGAAAATGTATATCTTATTGCAGAGAGGCCAGAGATGTGCTTACCATGTGGAATACTACTTCGAAGGCATCCACCACGGAAAAGAGGCCAACTAGCCCTTTTACTCTCAATGTATTTTAAGCCCTAAAAACATTTTCCTGAAAGTATTTTTGTTAGGTACTTGTTACTGTGATTTGCTCATATAACTGGATCCCATTTTACCATAACACTTTAAATTCCTGTGGTAATATGATTGCTTTTTTCTTTCATCTGATTTGTCTCAAGTGCAAGATTCAAAGAAAGTTTTCAATCTTAATCAATTATTGAGAATGTTGACATCTAAATATAATGTAGTTCATTGTTTTTAATTAAACTGTGTGAAATCAACAATAGAAGTCCTAGTGCCCAACATGATTTTATGGCTTGATTGACAAAATATAATAAAATGGAATAAAATAGAGTACTTCCTCCAAAATTTGTGACCTGACTCAACTAGTAGCTAGCAAGGACGTTTTTACTTTGCAAAATTGGAAAGTGTTCAAGGTTGTAAGTTAAGATATGTATCAAGTGTGCTATATATAAACTGCATACTCTAGGTATAATTACTAGTCTTATAGCCAGTAGTAAATACGATGGTATGGTTAGCTAATGTACAGGTAGCTTAATATTTATCCCCATACCATAAAAACAAATGTGTGATTTGTTTAAGTCATGAGTGAAAACGATTTCGATAGAACAACAAGACTGCGATGCAACGACATACTTGCCGAATAAATAATTTATTTGCTTAATGGATTATAGATGTTCTATACAATAAACCTGTGTGAATATGATCACGTTATTAAACCAGACAAATCAGCTCGGAATAATTCGGTATTCAAAAGCAAAGATCCATTTCTTATACGTTTAAACATGTTCAAACTAGCCATCATTTTTATTCACTGAAATTTTCTGACACAGTCAAAGCCATTACATCCCTTAACCTTTATTTACAAGCTCTGCCAATGGATCATGTTCAGATTTTGGGAACAACACAACTTTCTCAAGCTACATTTTTAATGCCCACATACACATATATATAGTTCAAAGGTAGTTTAGGACTAACTAATCAGTTCATTTCTCAAATAAAAATCTCGAAAAAAAAAAGCCCTGGGAAAGATATACTACAAGTAAGACAAGAGAATCATGGAAATAACTAGCATTGATGACAGTGTATACAAATGGGTATTGTTTTCACAAGAGTTTTTTTCATTCCTCAAATTGTGCTTGGGCTAGAAAACAATGTTTCGATGTAAATGTAGATGAGAACCTTCCTTTCTGAGAGCAAACCCGGATATGAAAGATACGAGTAAGAGAAAAACAGTTGCATATAGTTGAACAGTGAAGCAGGCAATAAAACGTTGACCCCCGGCCCCTGCAAGGCTTTTACAACAGTAATATTTGAATGCTTAAATGACTTGCACCTCCCATTTGTTCTTGGCCATTGAAAACACTATTGTTATGTTGAAGAAAATGACTTTAATGCTACTTCACATTACTCACTCAAGGTTTATAATTTACCTATAATATCTCTGCAATTACCCAGATATGTTTTACATAAATTGCAAATTTATTTTACACACTGTGCAATGGGCTTTACATGGTTAATATGTAGTGTAGAATCCAGAAATTGCAAATTTATTATACAAACTATTCAATGGGCTTTACAGTGTTTAATATGTAGTGTAATTAATTATAAAAACTGTGTAATGGGCTTTACATTGTTAATATGTAGTTTAAAATCGAGAATAGGCAAATTACCTTGCCTCATTAGTGGAAGTCCAGAAGGAGCGATAAAATTTTGCTCTGCTGTACTTAGTAGCTGAAACAAAAAAAAACCAACCAAAAGAAAAGAGTGTATACAGACATGAATCATATCCTCTTCCTGAGAGAAACTAAGGCAGCAATAGCCTCACTACATGATAGCACTGAGCTCTTCGGCATCCTTTATTAGGAGGTATCCTTTGACAAATAATTTCATACCTACTTCTTTTCGCCAGAAATGAGAAAAACAATCGACGAAACCGACCTCAAGCATACTTGCATTGAAGCTTCTAGATTGTGGATCAAAGATGAAATCTGAATACAGTCCCAAACCCGTGAAAGCATGAAACCAAGCACCAAAAAACCCCAAGAAGACCTGCACACTAAACTTTTTATCGGACTTATTGATCCGATATAAACTTTTAATTGTTCTAAGATTCTATATTCAATATGGATAACTTGGAAAATGCTACTTTTCTTTAATGATTTTATACCAGGCAATGAACTATGACTGAATTCGAATATTTTGTGCTAACTTTTGGTATTTTTCCAGACTTTTGTCTTAGTAGCAGTTCTGATCATAGAGGAGGTTGTCTAATATTTTCCATGTATTCATGAATTATGATTGAATTCTAACATATTTTGCTCACTTTGGAGATATTTCAGTCATGGTTTTTGCAGTTTTGATGTTAGAGCAGCCTGCCTAACCCTACTCGTTGTAGATAGGGGAATTTGGTTTAAAGTGGAATACCTTTATCACATCATGGGCTTCCTCATGCATAGAGTATAAAATACCCAATTGGTCATTGAATAGAGATCAAATATAAACATAGCCTATGATTTTGGTTTTTGTCCTGTTTTGAATTGCGCATATTTTGTTTTAGTACCAATCCTGATTTTAGAAGAGGCTCTCTCTTCACCCTGCTCTCTCTTCACCCTAATTATGTATTTATGAGTGCAGAAAAAGGAAGTAAGGAACCTATATCAGATCATGAGCGTTCTTTAGTTCATAGTTGAAAGGAATTTAAAGTTTAGTTTCATCCTTCCGTATTAGAAAGTTTGGAGCAATAATAAGAAAAAACACTCTCCTCTAATTTAACGCTTACCTATGCTACAAATATAAGACCTATAAAAACCGTAATCCTAGATGCCTTAAACCAACTCAGAAAAGTTCCTTGTGCCTATTAAAGATCAGATTCATGTTAAAAACATTTACCTATGCTACAAATATAAGCCCTATAAAAACCGTAATCCTAGATGCCTTAAACCAACTCAGAAAAGTGCCTTGCATCTGTCAAAGATCAGACTCATGCTAAAAACATGCAAAAGATATGCTGAATATAGGCACTCAAGTTCAACTCAATAACAGATGCACTTGTTTTATTGAAAGTAACAACAAAGGATCTCAAACGAAGTCCCCATGCTAATAAAATGATAATGAACTCTGGTTCAAATGCTGGTGGATAATTATTGTAATTGTCCTCCAAAGATTCTTCTCTGCCTGCAGAGACCATTCAATTATTTCAATCAATCAAAACTTTGCACAAACCATAGGTTAGCACCTGTTTATAGTTGGTACTCTAGTGCTTAAAATATTTAAATAGTATGCCCATCTTTTTCCATTAGATGGGAAAGGAAAATATGTTAAAGTTCAAATATAAGCAATACCCTTTTCTTGATATATCAGTTAATTGTGTTCTTAAATATCGGTTTTATTTAAAAGATAACTAGAGAAGTACACTATCCACCTACGAGACAATTAGATTATTAAATACTAAATAACAGAAAAAAAATGTTCTCTAAATGCAGGGCCAATGTCTGTACAAATATTTTAAATAGTGATTTCAATCTGACTTTTAGAGAAGTGGAATTTAAAGAGTAATTCTAGACCTATTTTTTCCATTTGTTGAGAGATTTGCAATTTGATATTGAGAGAGTTTGGTAGGGTATATTTTATTTTGTTAAAAGACTACCACGATTGGGTTGGTAAGATATTTGCAATTTGATATTGAGAGAGTTTGGTAGGGTGTCTTTTATTTTGTTAAAAGACCACCAAGATTGGGTTGGTAAGATTAGATGTTTGATTTATTCCTAATGTAGTTAATCCCATTTCCAAGGTTTGACTCTTGTGAAATCCCAAAGTTTTTCAGTGAAGTGATAATCGTGTGATTTTATCCCATCAGTGTAGTGATAATTGTGTGATTGTCCAAACATCATGTACCCATAAAGCTATAATTATGTAATGGTTGAAACGTCTAATGCACTGGCCATTTGTGTTTATTCATGGTCGAAACGTCTAATGCATTGCCCCTTTGTGTTTATTCATTGAATCAGTGTAACACATCTCAGATCTTCTTCGTGTAATATTGGAACACTATAGACAATATGTTAACTATGCCTATTGCCCAAAGCAATCCGTGAGTCTTGTAAACTTGTACACTAATGTTTGCCCATGTCTAGATTGTGGATAACCTTTTCTAGATTGTGAATAACCTGAGCACGAGGGTTCTTAACATTCATCATTTCCAAGAAAAAGAAAATATTAAACTAGCAGGGTTGTTAACTGTTGCAATATGAGGGTTGTGAATTTCTAGTTTGTAAACTTATTCCTTAACATCAACTTCACTTGAAGTAACCCACAAGAATTAATATACATTTCATTCTTTTATTATTCTAAATGTATAGTCAAACTACTCATAGCTTGAATGCATGTCATCAACTTTGTTGTGCTTCTTGTTGGTGGCTTCGCTGGTAATTCAAAGGTTTTTTGAATAACAGAATGTGCGGTTCAGGGCAGTGAATAACGTAGTGCACCCACCCTCACCCGCGAGACTGCTGAATCCCAAGTGCTTGCCACTCATTCTGCAAAAATAACTACGTTAGTTCAAATCAATTGAACCCACATCATTCAAAAAAAAAAAGCATAAACAAAATCCAACTGTGTTAAAAAAGAGAAGAAAAGCGCTGCCCAACAAAACAATTTGTATAATAAACTGAGAAGATAAAATAGGATATCCCAGAAAAATAAACAATAAGTGGGCAGCTAAAAACAACAGAAAGACAACGTGGTTCGATCAATGGCAACAATTAATAACACAATCTTTTGTACAAGAGCTCAATGCAAAATAACTAAATTATCTATGCAATTACCCAGGTATGTTTTACATAAATTGCAAATTTATTACACACACTGTGCAATGGGCTTAACATTGTTAATATGTAGTGTAAAATCCAGAAATTGCAAATTTATTATACAAACTGTGCAATGGGATTTACATTGTTAATATGTAGTGTAATTTATTATACAAACTATGCAATGTGCTGTACATTGTTAATATATAGTGTAAAATCGAGAAGGGGCAAATTACCTTGCCTCATTAGTGGAAGCCCAGAAGGAGTGATAAAATTTTTCTCTATTGTACTTAGTATTTGAAATAGAAAAACCAACCAAAAGAAAAGAGTGTACACTGTATACAGACATGAATCATATCCTCTTCCTCAGAGAAACTAAGGTAGCAATAATCTCAATACGTGATAGCACTGAGCTCTTCGACATCCTTTATTAGGAGGTATCCTTTGACAAATAATTTTATACCTACTTCTTTTCGCCAGAAGTGAAAAAAAGAAAGCACGAATCAAGCTGTCCATGAAGCAGAACAAAATGCCAGTCCTGCACCAACCTCCAGCATGATCTATAAAATCTACAATCCCTTAAAAGATTCTTCAAGGATTTTAAACGATGACAAAAGGGGCATAATCTATCTAACTGCTTCCTTTTGGCATGGCGAACTTTGGAGGGCAGCCCTTGAACTACCAAGGGAACAAAGACGTAGGCCTTGTAGCTCAAATGGAGAGACCATACACTGTGACTGACAGATCCATCGAGAATCTAGGTTGAATACCTCATACCATATGAGGGAAAAATATCTACAAAAAAGGCCATTTTGGCCTTCAACCCTCTTGGTAGGTCAAGTCAGGCCTAGACATCCTACCTGTATATGTGGAAGCTATCCACCAAGATGCCAATTGCTAACGATGGTCTGAAACCTCTGAAAGCATCAATGATGAAGCCAATCAATGTGTCTATTCGAGTCTGCTTTCAATGATGAAGCCAATCAATGGGTCTCTATTCAAGGCTATGGCCTAATAAGTATAAAAAGCGAAGTATGGATAACACTCCCTACTAAATATTGTGTCAAAGATATAGCATATATGATGCAACAACTTGACCAATCTAAAAATGGTCTCAAGCCAGAGTGAATGTGTCACAAACTCTACCTGAACAATGGCATGTGGAATTGTTTTATTTCTCTTGATCATGCGGAAGCATATGGGTCTCTACACACTATATCTTGGCATAGTTTGTCTCAAAGGCAAGGCCCTCACACCTCAAACCCATAAAGAACAATGGAGAACAATGTGACCTCAAGTTGCAAATCTATAGAAGGGAAGTTTCCATCCGTATGTTGAGAGTAGACTGGGGATAGTAACACACTGCACTAAAGAACTTCAGACGGGGTTTTCTCTCCAAAGAAGCCCAAAGAACCTAACGACTATATTATAACACCCTATAGGTGTATAAAAGCATAGTGCTATGATTAGCAAAGCATAGTGCCTTGGTTAGAGTTAGAACATGAAACTACTTTTCATCAGTAAAAATCTATCACCAAGAACTGTAAGGCAATCCTGATTGAATCTTTAGCCTACTAAACTGTCTGCTTCTTGATAATGAAGGAAGCCGAGATTCTGAACCCCTGTTATCGAAGAGGTAATGTTAGGAAACCACAGAGCTAGCCTAGTGTCGACCACTCCTCTGACATCCATAAGTCATATGGTACTTTCTTTTCTGGTTTTGCTTTTTATTTGCCTTGGTACAATCATTATCCTAGCAGTTGTAGTCAGCCTGGTGCAGTGGTAGGAGGAAGTAGTAGTAGTTTCAGTGCTAGTACAATATCGAGGGGTTAGTAGAATGGTGGTAGTTCAAACCCAAGTGTGGCTTCAAACATGATTTCTTTATCCTACTAACTTGTGTGCTTCTAAGATCACCCTTGATTTGTTTATACCGGGGTGACATACCATAGTGAGGAGCTTGCCATATTGCCATTGATTCATTTATTCCGGGGGTGACATACCATAGTGAGGAGCTTGGCATAGAAAAGACCGAGGTCCGATTTTGCGGACCCAAGATATGAACCGCACATACGTGTTCCTTTAGATTAAGCGCTACGGTACAGGATGTAACACTATATGGTGCACTGAAATGGTTCTATCCTAGGCCCAGCAAAAGTGTCTCTTTTTAACTAAAGGTGCTAGTGGAAGCGCAACGAATAAAGTGAGCATGGTCAGAAGCTGCTCTTATAGAGGTTGCAACTAACTTCAGCAATGGACACAAATGCAATTCCAAGTTGGTTAAGTGTTCGTTGGTTCATGGATGCGTTGGGCACTATGTCCCTAAATGCTATCTGTTGCCATGCATTTCAAAGATTACCACAGAAAGGAATCCCTCTTGGGTTGCTCTAGACAATTAGCATAGAAAGGAAATCCCTCTTGGGTTTCTCTAGACAATTAGCACAGAAAGGAAATCCCTCTTCGGTTGTCCATGGACAGTCATTATTAAGCGTAAGTTTTGGATATTAATCTTTAAGTAGTTGAGATTTAATCCAGATATGGTTGTATCAATAAAGCAAATGAAATGAATCAATGAACTACCATGATGCTGCAAATAACAACTTAGTCAACATAGCTAAGAGATTCAAGGAGCTAGAACAAAACATAATTGTATCAGATAACATATCAGGGTAACTTGAATAAACGCATAGAGGACTAACCAATTACCGAGATGGTTTTTCGATTCCACTTGCGTCTTCTAGATTGTGAGATTTATTTATGTAGGGGAAGCTCTGATACCAACGTAACACTTTGTGTTGACTATAAGTGTTCAATTCAGTCTTGTTAAAAGATGGATACCAACTCTGCAAACAATGGAAAAACAATATTTATGAAAACTGGGATCAGGAACATAGAACACAAGATAATCTATGTCACTGTGTTTTACTTCTGCAAAAGGACTTCAAGTAGCAACAACGAGAGCTGAGGAAATGCTAGGGTGCTTAGGGAGACTCCCCCTTAGGTGAGCTTTGGTTAAAATGGGACTTCTTACACAAAAATTCCAGAAATTCAAAACACGAGTAGAAAGGAATCGATTATTGTTTACTGCATTAGCAGTTTTGGGTTGACGAAGCAAGTGTTTAAGAGTAACAGGATCACTGATTGGAGGATTGCACATAAAATTTTGGCAAACATTACATTATAAAGGAAAAATGCAGCACATATGGACAATTACTCTCCTTTCTGTCCCTCCCTCTATTTTATGGAGAAAAAAAAGGAAGATGCAAAGTGCACAGGCATTGAAGCCTCAAGGAATGCCATCAAATTGTATATGGCCTCAGTTTTATGGAGAAAAAAAGCAAAACAAAGAGCGCACAGGCACTGAGGCCTCAAGCAATGCCATCAAATTGTATATGGGGCAGCCTATTATATGTACCCAACATGTATGAAGAGGAAGAGAGCACTGGTATGCTGTTGTAATAAGAATAGTGCGAGGCCTAAAAAGCTGAGGCACTGAAGGAACGAGACAAGAATAATCGTCATCTAGTACCTGAAGATCTGATACTTGAAAAACTATGCTTTAATTAACTAGTGTTTGGCGAGTCATTATGCAGGCCGCAGGCGTATGAAGCAAGGAAAAATTAGGGTGGCTCGAAACAAAGCAATTCGTTGAGAATGTGTATCCTTGTAGAGGACTTAAAACCAAAAGTTTGTAGGACAGAGAATATACATGACCAGGTTTGGGTGCAGAGGACTTAAAACAAGAAGTTTGCTGGACAGAGAAAGTTACTGTTCACTCACACAAAAGAACCAGATGGCTATGTAATATTAAGCAATGCAATAGTATTTAATTAACACGAAAGAGCCAAATGGCTATGTAATATTAAGCTATGTAATTAGGCTAAAAAATTCCAAACAAAGAATGTTATTAGATTAATGCTACATAAGACTTAGCATTAGTTTTTTGAAATTAAATATTTCTGTCATATTCTATATATTATATCTAAACTTGACCCTTTAACCCAACCTAAAATTGGAAAGCCTGTAATAAACTGCAATAAGACTCTTAAGTTGCTTGTCCAATAAAAAAATTTAAAATAAAATTAAAATAATTTAAAATAAAAATTTCTAGAACATTGCAATAGACTCTAAGTTGCTTGTCCAATCAATTTTTTTTTAAATAAAATAAAAATAATTTTAAATAAAAATTTCTAGAAAACATTGGCTTAAATCAATCCATATGGAAAAAGTTGAAAGAAAATAATAGGCTTTCAGTGATTTATTGATCGTGATATAGCTAGCAGTGGGCAGGTATAGTAATAAGAAAGAAGCCAGGTACTTTTTTCACTCATTTGATAAAAAAATCTCACCACTTCTTATCTTAGTAGTTGATGTTATATTAACTAACTGTTTATTAAAAAAATCAACAATAGAAATCAAATAGAGTGTTGTATGGTTCAATGCCTAAACAGTGGATACCAAGCTCTACAACATCTTACTTAGATTTTTGATAAACAAATTGCACAATGAAAAGGATGCCAACTTTCATGGCTATTGCACATCCACCATAGAACGTGTCATGACTCCTTATGTTCTCATTTCTTTGGTCAAAGTCCAATATAAGTGTTTAAACAAATAACGAAACTTCTCTTGCCAACTATTTACAGTAGTTGAATTTAATGTGATTGTACATTTTTTTGCATATAGAATATTTTATATTTGATTGATAAAAACGATGCCAATTATTTAATATTTTGTTCGTCAAATTTTAAAATAGTTTTGAAATCTAATTAAAATAAAAATAACCAGTGGAAAAAATAACCTAGATTTTTTTCCATTTGTTTACTACAGCGAGTCTTTTAATATTTTCCTGTGCCTGAAATTGTATTATTGTGACCTATGCCTGAAACTGTACTATTGTGACAATATCTGCCTAGGAGCTTATCATGAAAGAGATAAAGTGGTTGCAAATTACATGTCAATTCCCAACATTGAGCGAGATGTATGCACTATATGGCAGAGTAATAAAAGCTACGACACACCTGCACATATGTCACTAAATCTGGAGTGGCTTTATTTAGAGTTGGCTCCTGATAGCTAAGAGATTCTTTCAAAGTTGGCGTTGGTCCTTAATGTTCATGTTGATACTCTTTTTTCTCCTTAGTTTTTCTCAAATGTTCAATGGTGTACAATGTAATTAGGTAAATGTTTAATAATATTAAGGGTGTACAATGTAATTAGGTAAATGTTTAATAATATTATTGGTGTAAAATGTAATTAATTTAATTACATTTTTTTCATTATTTTTGGATGAAATGTTTGATATATTATATTATAATTTTGGTTACTTAAACTAAAATAAAAATAACATATTTAAATATAAAATTCTAAAGTTATTATTTATTTTATCATTTTTTGTTGGGTAGTTAAGTTAAATTTGAAATAAAAATAACCCTATATTAAAATAAAATGTTATTATTTTTTTAATTAATTTTTATTGGGTAGTTAAGGTAAATTTGACTTGGTCAAGTCAGTTTTTGAGCTCTGAGTTTATGAGAACCCATGGTATTGTCCATGGTGATTTAATCCCTTTTGAGTAGAGAGAGTTAGAATGGATCTAGATTGGTATTAATGATAGACAACCCATGGTATTGTCCATGGTGATTTAATCTATTTTGAGTAGAGAAAGAGTTAAAATGGAACTAGATTGGTATTAATGATACACAATTTTACAAATTGTTTAAATTAAATGCTTTTTAACTAAATAAATTATATATAAGAGAGCCTTCTAATTTATATAAGTTTGAGATTTTAATTGAATTGTGTATAAATGTTAATATCTTTAAAGATTTGACGGTGGAAAAACCCTAGCAGCCGCTGCTTTTCCCTCTGTTGCAGATGTACAAACCTGCATCTCTGCAACCTGGCACCTTCATCCCTGCACGGAACTGCTGGATCGCTAATCATCAAAAGTCTGGTCGCTAACTAAAAATGGAAAGTCCGACGGACAACGTAGAGTCATCTATTCCCCTGTTCTCTTCTGACAAATCCGCTGCACGATTTCAGAGCTCTGAACGCGATCGCAGCCAGGAAAAAAACAATGATAACGTGGATATCCCAGGCGCCGATGATCAAAATGACACAGATCTGGGTGCGTCACAACCAAAGGCGACGTCAACCACATGCATTCCAAAAGCTAAAGAACGAATTAAAGTAGAGCTACCAAGCCATCGTATCAATGGCGAAATACAATATCTGAAAGATCATGCACTGATTGGCAAGTTTCTGGGTTTCTGGCCTACGGAGAAGGCCCTTCATGGATGGATTGAATCCAAATGGAAGCCCAAAGGACAAGTACCCCTGTTATTAGGACCCAAAGGCTTCTTCACAGCTATTTTTCACTGCCTGGAAGACAAAACCAGAGTATTCGAAGGAGGCCCATACTTCTTCAACTCCTTGGGTATTTTCCTTCGTGACTGGAAGCCATGATTCAACCCAGATACGGAGGATCTCAGTCATGCTCCAGTCTGGATTCACTTGTATTCCCTGCCCACAGAATACTGGAAAGAAGAAACATTACAGGACATTGGTAACAGCATTGGCACCTTCATCAAAGTAGCAGAGGACACCAAATACTGAAGATTCACCTCCTATGCCCGGATCTGCGTCCAGATGCAGCTCAAAAAAACCCTTGCAAACTCGGTAAGTCTCTTCCACGATGATTTTGAATGGCTTCAACCTTTAGACTATGAACACATTCCCTTTCGTTGTCGTAAGTGCCATGAGCATGGCCATCTCTTTAGGGAATGCCCCTTGAATACCCAGACCCATGCTGCTATCAATGAAACTCCTAAAGATTCATATGGGTTCACAAAAGTGAGCTCCCGCTGAAGGCATGCAAAAAAGCAACCCGCTGCCCCCTCCAGCCCCAAAAAACCTGAATCCCAGAACCGTTTCCAAATCCTCACCCCTCGTGAAACCTCAGATAAGCCCTCGCAAGACCCTCAGTCTACTCTTGACCCTCCATCCTCCTCCAATCATCCCAATCCAAAGGTGGATCCATCTCCCCCGTCGTCCTCAAAGCTCCCTCCATCCTTGGAAGAGAAAATCACAGAGTCAGCCGCAGGCCCTCAGCCCTCATACATGGACCTGGATGCGGCCTTAGCTTTAAGTTTGCAAGAAGGTAGCTCAGATGATCCTCAGAACACCCCTATCAATATGGAGGAAGATCCAGAGACTGTGAGTCTAGATGGGCTAGATATCCTCACGCTTGAAGCAGCATGTAAGCAGAAAGAATACAACTCCATCCCTCCCTGGGAAATAGACAGACTAGAAGGGGTTCTCATCAAAGCACAACGTAGTAAATGTCTGGGCATACAAGCCGGCAGTCCATGGGATGGAAATAAAATCCTCAAAGAAACGAAAAAAAGAGGACGCAAGACTGATCTACAACGAACCATTATTCTGGGTGAGATCTTAATGGAATCGGGGCGATTTCCAAAGTTGACAGAGTTCTACAAGCCCAAACATCAAAGTTCCTCATGAAGCTCATCTCATGGAACATGAGAGGGCTCAACAGCCCCTCAAAACACAGAATGTTAAAAACCATGATTCAGTTAGAGAAACCAGCAATTGTTTTTCTACAGGAAACTAAAAGTACCAATGTCCTTCTTGAAAAAATCCTTTGCAAAGCCTGGCCTGGCAGTAGAGCTATTTCAGTGGATGGGCTAGGTGCCTCAGGAGGACTAGCTATAGTCTGGAATCTGCAGTCCATCACTCTATAGGATCTTCATGCTTCGTACAACTTTATTCAAGCCTCATTTCACATCCTGGATACGGAGATACATGGTCTACTCACCAACACATACTTCCCGTAGGACTTGCATCAAAAATTAGAAGTGCCGGAAGCTCTCACAGCACTCAATTCCACTAGACAGCACCCTCTCTGGATAAGTGGGGGCGACTACAATATCATCACCAATCTAACGGAAAAAAAGGAGGACGGATGAAACTAGAAGAGGATAGCAGAGGCCTCAAAGAATTCATACAAATCAACCAGCTCATAGACCTACAGACTTCAAATGGATTGTTCACCTAGACAAACAAATGGAGGGGACCTCATCACATCGCGTCCAGATTAGATCGCTTCCTCATTTCAGACAACGCCATTCATTTAGGCGGAGCGATTCACGCTTCCATCCTGCCCCAAGGAGGCTCAAATCATTGGCCCATCATGCTCCAATGGACAAGTCCAGGTAAACATTCTAATCGCCCCTTTCGTTTTGAGTCCTTCTGGTTCACTAACCCGGAATTCAAAGGAATGGTGCAAGATGTTTGGAAGTCCTTCACTCCTCCAACAGGAGAAAAAATGTATGAATTTCAACAGAAGCTCAGACACCTTAAGCAAGCAATCAAGGCCTGGAATAAATCAAAATTTGGCAACATCTTGGATGCAAGGAAAAATCTGGAGCAGAACATCTGTGATCTTCAGCAAACCATCATCACAGAAGGAAGGACAGAAGAACTAGCCAACAAAGAGAACTCCCTCTGGATGGAGCTAGAAGCCCGAAGGCTACAGGAGGAAATCCTGTGGAAGCAAAAATCACGTATCAGATGGCTAAAAGAGGGCGAAAAGAATACAAAATTCTTTCACCGATCCACCATCCAACGCCGAATGCATAATAACATAGCCTTCATCAACAACAGTCAGGGGGACAGAATTGAAAAGCATGAAGATATTGAGAAGGCATTCAGAGATCACTTCCAGGAGGCTCTCAAAGAAAAACCAGGAAGCCGTGAAGCTGCCATCAAAGCGGTCACTCAGCATGTTCCAAAGATAATCACTGACGATCAAAATAAAAATCTCCTGAAACAAGTCACCATGCAGGAGGTCGAAGAAGCCATGGCGCAACTCAAAGATGGTAAGGCACCTGGACCTGATGGTTTTACTGCTAATTTATTTCATGAATTTTTGGATCTGATCAGCGCTGAAGTATGGGAATTGGTGGAAGAATCCCGCTCCATGCATTGGGTCCTTCCCTCCCTCAACTCCACATTCATAGCTCTTGTCCCCAAAGGCGAAGAAGCCAATACGCCTGATAAATTCCGGCCAATTGCCCTCTGTAATGTTATCTACAAGCTCATTTCCAAGGTTGTGGCCAATCGAATCAAACCCCTCCTACCTCTGCTAATTCTTCCGGAACAAACAGGTTATGTCGAGGGTCGTCAGATTATGGATGGCATAATCTTATCCAATGAAGTAATCCATTCGCTAAAAATTCTCAAAAAACCGGGCATGATAATGAAGCTTGATCTATCTAAATCCTTTGACAAACTCAGTTGGGAATATATCCAGCAAATGTTGCTAGCCTTCGGATTCAGTGCAACCTGGACACGCTGGATTATGAACCTCATATCCTCCCCATGCTTTTCAGTCCTCCTCAATGACTCCCCGTCCATGCCCTTCCGTTCATCGCGAGGCATTTGCCAAGGGGACCCTCTCTTCCCGTTCATTTTCATTCTTATGGTGGAAGGGCTCAGTCGCCTCCTCCATCATGCTGTTTCCTCCAAAGCAGTCAAAGGCTTAGCACTTCATGGTCTTAATCCGTTATCTCATCAGCAATTTGTGGACGATACGATGCTTTTTGGTCATCCCTCTTCCCAAGAAGCTAAAGCCTTCAAATCTTTGCTCTCTCTTTTCTCTGAAGCCTCTGGCACCTCGATCAACGCCTCCAAATCTCAACTTTTCTTCTTCAACACCCCTGTCTCCACTCAGCGTAATATAGCTCGAATTCTAGGCTTCTCCATTGCTGCTTTGCCATCCAAGTATTTGGGGGCTCCTCTCATGGCCTCGGCCCTCAAGCACGCCTCCTGGCGCACACTTCTAGATAAATTGGAAGCGAGACTCTCTTCTTGGACCTACCGATCGCTCAACATAGCCAGTAGACTTACTCTGATCAAATCAGTCCTCCAAGCAATGCCCCTGTATCTTTTTTCTATTCTAGCAGCACCAAAATGGGTGCTCAAGGCTATCCGTAACCTCCAACGGGGCTTTCTCTGGGGCTCGAATGGACTCAACAGAAAATTGGCCCTTGTTAAATGGGCGGAAGTGTGTCAATCTAAAGCCAATGGAGGATTAGGACTAAGGGATCCCCTACAAAGCAACAGAACAATGGGAGCAAAAATTTGGTGGAACTGGCTAGTAAAGCCGCACATCCCCTGGGCAAAGGTGTGGCAGGCTAAATACGCACCAGGAAGTCAGTGGAACGAGCTCATCAGAGTTAGTCCAAGTATTACAAGATCCATGATCTGGAACTCAGCTAAAATTCATTGCGCCTTCATACAGGCATACAGTTTTTGGGAGATCCACTCAGGGACATCAGCACGGTTTTGGGAGGATTCATGGCAGCAACTGCCAAAACTTGCCACGCTCTTCCATAAACCGCGTTGGCAACACCATATGCAACACTCCAATACAACTAAAGTCTCTCAGTTTTGGCAGCAACAAGAACCTCAAGATTTCCGTACTTGGAAACCAGCTAGATCCTAGCAGACAGACTGGCAAGAAGAAACATATGTTGACATAGACCAGGAGCTTCTTCAAAGGAAAATTATTCCCTCTTCCCAGCAGGACAAACTGAGATGGGGCCACACCTCAAGAGGAATCTTCACCACCAAGGAGGCCTATACGATACGCTATGACCAAAGCACTAATGACAAGGATCAATTATGGACTCATATATGGCAGCCAAGATTGTGGCCCAAGATATCCACCTTCCTATGGCTACTAAGCAAACGACGCATTCTCACATGGGATAATCTTCAAAGAAGAGTCTTTATAGGCCCCTCACGATGCCCCAATTGCATCGCTCAGGAGGAAGCCATCGCTCATCTCATGGAGACATGCCCTCTCGCGGCTCAGATATGGAATAGAGTCGATCATTGCAATAATGGTAGGCGGGAAAGGCAAGGGGACATAGCAAGCATTCTCCGAACCTGGCCCAAGCAACACTATCAAAGCCCAATTTTGAACTCACTATGGAATCTCATTCCAGGCTTTCTATACTGGGCATTATGGAAGGAAAGAAATAATCGAGTCTTCAACAACAAGAGCAGATCCGCAGAAATCCTCTAGCTACTCCTGAAGTATAATCTACAAGAAACCCTAGCACTCAGAGCTTGGACAGAAAATGACTGGCCTACTTCACCTCAGGAAAAAAACATCTGGAATTCCTGGAATCTCAATATCTCTGATTCCCAGTTGGATACTCACAACAATCCTTCCAAAATCACATCCCCCTCCCAATGGTCCCCCCCTGTAGGAGCTTCTTTTAAACTTAATTTTGATGGGGTTGTTAAGGGGAACTCGGGTCCATCAGGATATGGAGGAGTCATCAGAAACACAGAGGGATCAGTAGAATACATCTATTATGGTTTGACTGGAACAAACACCAACAACATGGCAGAGTTGGAAGGAATGTGGAAAGGAATCTGTGTGGCTGATCAACACAACTTCTATCCGTTGGAAGTAGAAGGAGATTCCCTAATACTTATCAATGCAGCTGTCAGAATCCAAGAAGGGTCCTCAGCAACAAAAATTGCCTCCAGCTGGATACTCCTCAGCAGGTTAGAAGCATTGGAAGACAGGCTACGACGCCCTAACAGTATCATCTTCAAGCATGTTAGGTGCACTGCCAACAAAGTAGCAGATAGACTTGCAAACCAAGGGGTGAATCAGCAGGGTCCTCACTACGCAGGTTCTCTCCATGACGCAAAGGATACTAAACTTCAAAAGGATTGCCATACATTGGTGCTCCAGGATCTTCACCCCCCGGATGCGGGTGCGAGTATGTGATAGTTGTACGGGGGCGGGCTTCCCACTGGGAAAGTGGCGGCCCAGGCCCGCCACCTATACACAGCCATTAATGCCCTGCCTTAACTATCCCTCCAGACGCTTCGATCATTGCATACGAGCCGCTTCGATCGTCCCTCCTCGTGCGAGGTCTGCAACTCCACCCTCCGGGAAGCTAATGAATGCCTTTGGGTCGCACATGGCACGCTGCAGGTCCTCTCAATATAATGACAACAGCACAAGAAAGGTAATGTATGGTTTGCTGATTGTTCTGGTTTACATTTGGCTCTGGACTTCTGTGTTGTGGTAGGTTCAGAGAGGCAGGCGCGGCAAAGAAACAAGCCGGCTCCCAGCATTTCCCTCCCTAATTTCCGCACTAGTTTGCAGCTGCTGGTGGCCTGCTATCATTCCTTGGTCTGCTAGCCAGTTTACCCAGGTCTGTAGAGGCGATTTTCCCCTGCAATTACCTGTTCCTCCTGTAGCTCTGTGGCCTTTCCGTGCCTCTGCGCCTCTTGTTAACCTGCTGCATAATACTCAGTCAATTCCACATTACTCTAGCCTCCTCCGTGTCCACCCCGGTCTGCAATGCCTAAGGAGAGGCTTCGCGCCAGTTGCCGTCGTGGCGGGTCTCGGGGAGGGGCAAGAGGTCGAGCCCCCATCCCTCGTTCCTCTGACTCGTTGTCGGACGATGCTAACAGTGCTCGTCGCCGACGCGGAAGAAGACAAGGGCAAGCTCAAGCCCCGGCATGTAATCAAAACTTCCATCCCACAACTCGATTCAACTTCCCCTGCCTTCTGGACTCCAACACTTACTATGTGTCTGTTAAAATTGAGAAATGTGAGAAAGAGGTTCGTGTGCCAGCGGCAGAGGAACACAGGCCTCCGGCCCCAGTATTGGATCAACCAACTTTGTCTCCTGCACAGAGGGTCTGTCCGGCAATTCATCCTCCAGCTCCAGAGCAGGGTTAGCGCAACTTGGCAGAGGCATCAGCGGGAGCCGTGGCAGGTCCAAGCGCTCTAGCGGAAGACGATGCGCCTCACACAGACTCAAGCGAGCTGGACCCGTATGCTTGCAGAGTGGTGGAAGAGGTGCCATCTACCTCTGTGGACGATTGAACCAATTCTCACGGCTACCAGACGAAGGGTATGGCAATGTCCTTTGTTCATCTATTGGTTCATGATATGTGTCTTTTTCAATGCTCTCTCTATATGTAAGGTTGCTGCTCTGCCCAGTCCTCGGCAGCACAACCATAGTTCTTATGATATGCTTCTGTTTGCGGCATCAATGGCGGAATATAGAGTCAGGGGATATGCTTCTTGAGTCAGTCATGGGGTTTTGGGTTCTGGTTAAAAAGTCTGTATTTCGGAATATGTATGTGTTTCAAGGTTTTTTTCCTCACTGTCAGAGTTTTGTAACAGCAGGCAAGTCTCCCAATCCTGGGGTAGGACAAATGCCTGGCTGGATAAGGACATCAATGTTGCAAAATCCATCTCTGTAGGATGGTGATATCCGAGGTGCGCCTCGTTGTAAGTTTTTGAAGTTTTGTACCATAATAGAATTAGACTAATTTACAAAAAAAAAATATCTTTAAAGATTTGACATTTCAATAGTGATTTTAGTAAACTTTTTTAAAAATAATAAAAAATAATGAAATTAATTCAAGTTAGAAAAATTATCATTAAATCTAAAAAAATTAGATTTAAATTTAATATAAATGATATATTTAATTATAAATTATTTAACAAGTATAATTTATCAATATATTTTAAATTAAAAGAAATCTAAAGTTGAATTATAAATGGTTTAATAACATTTTATATTAATACAACGTGAATTTCAACTATTTAAATCATTTAACATATTAGCCTAAATCATTTATCAATTATTGAGAGGTCAAATCTTTTGAAGTGAAAACCTCTTTTTTTAGTGCAAAACGTGAGGAAATGTTTGCATGCCAAAAAATTTGATCCCTCTCAGCATTTAATAAATTCAGAATTAAGATGGATCTAGACTGGTTCTAATTAGTGTACCATGTCATTGGTACTCAACAAGTATTTAATCTTATTTATAAATTAACATAACATTTATTATTAGGCTTACCAATCTAGTTCCAAAATGACAATGGTATGTTTACACCTTTTGATTGAGCTATTACACTTGTGACTCAATTACAAGGTAATATTCAACTATGAAAGACATAATTCCACGAGGGTATGCTACCGTTTGGTTCACTTTCCATATACTTCATGATAATTATTTTTTTTGTGCAAGGTGTTGGTTCTCATTATTACCTTGATTATAAACAACATAGATAATAAATCATAAGACTAGTTCAACATATACCATTCATGAATTTTAGGGTTAGCATTGAATATAGTAGTAATACGTAAGCATACTCTTGTATGCTCCTCATAGTACAATGGTATGTCCCTTAAAGTAAATCTTGTGATTATGTTGGAGTCCTCAACAATAACTACATCCCTTTGCACCATGTTCTTGAGGAACCTGACTCCTTGATACATTGTTAGTGCTTCCGCTTGTTATTAGTTGCTTGTCCCTATCTCCAGGAAAATTTTAATTTATAGGTACCTCTTCCACTTAGCAAAACACAATGCAAGGTCTTGATCTCCATTGAATCCATTCTCTCTAGTTCCATAGTGTTGGCATAAAGAATTTTAGCTACTGTTGCCCTTTGGGTATCCCTAAAATTCGTATACCTTGGCTCATTGTAGTGATGAATCAGATAAGTGTATAATGTGATTTCAAGGACACCTTATCTCATTTGCAGTGAACATTTCTACTAGCTCCATTCAGAGACCCTCTTTTCAATATGTTTCAATTCTATGTTTTGATTTTTTTTTTAATTAGAAATGTAAAATTATATGTTTTAATTTTATTTTATTTTTAAATTAAAAATATAAAACCATAAATTTAAATGGTTCAAATTACATTATAATGCACTTAATATTTATAATATTAGTAGCTCTTTCCAAATTTATACTTTCCATTATATATTAAATATTATCCATTAAAATGAAAATAAATATCTACAAATTTTAATAATAATAAAGAATTTGGTATGTTAATATTTTTTTATTAGTAATTTTAAAATTATAAATTACAATTTTTGAAATTATATGACATTTTTCATGTATTATTGCATATAAAATATTATAAAATAAAATAAAAATAAACATATATTTAATAATTTTATTATTATTATCAATTTTATTGTTTGAAATTTTCCAAAATAAAAATGTAAAATTATAATTTTAATGGTTCAAAGTTCATTGTAATTCACTTGATATTTATAATATTTATGGGTTTTTCCAAGTTTATGTTTTCTACTTATATAAATATTATTGATTAAAATAAAAATAAATATCTACAAATTTAAATAATTGCATGGAGAGACTTTAGTCCAACATGAATGATTACATGGGAGACTTTAGCCCAAAGTGAATGAGATGTTCTAAGGTTATGTAATGTTATTTAAACTTTGTTAATTTAGTCAAATTACATAAATATAAAATAAAACGAAATAAACATTATAATTATTAATAATGAAACAATTTTAGATTCATCTTAACTCTAGATTTATATCACCTACAAAGGGATCAAATTTCTCAAGGTACAAGCTTTTCCTTTAGATCCATCTTAACTCTAGATTTAGTCAGCATAGAGAGGGAATTTGTTTCTTGATGATAAGGTTAGAGTTTGTTTTATTTGCATAGTTTGGGAAATCTTACAAAGACCCATGATTTCACATGAGTGAGAGAGACAATTTACTTGATGTGGTTTATAAACATATATATGCATCTCCTAGATGGGGAGGAGAATGTGGAGGGATATGGAGGTGAGTATGAGATTGTTTTCTCTTGGAGAATCCATCACAACTTGTTAGATTTCTCACTCTACAATGTTTCTATGTGCTTGAGTTTGTGCTAAAAGGAAATCTAACAAATGTTAGACTTTCTTTTACATTGAAATGTTCTTAATCTAGCACACATTAGACTTATTTAGTCCTAAAATGTTGTTATGTTCTTGTGTTTGTGCTAGAAGGAA
>APFE030625562.1:106088-117607 GCA_000404065.3 Pinus taeda | reverse complement strand
AAACTCCACAGTTAAGCGCGCTTGAGCCAGAGGAGATCTGGGATGGGTGACCTCCAGGGAAGTCCTGGTTACCGGGTGCAAGCCCCGGAAGTGATGATTGATGCTATGTGATTCGTTCTCCACATTTCACTAGTTTCAATCCCACTTCTTCACCCCTGTGAGCATCACCCGATGCAAAGAGTGCTAAGTGAACTATTCAAAAATCATGAGAAATTAGTCAGTTACGACTACCTCTCATGGAAATGGTCATACGTGAATGACTTACTTAATGCAGTTGAATCCCAAAATGATATCTAATATATTGCACTGCGTAAACCCCCATACTTAAATTCAAAAAGAGTCAAGGGATCTCTAATTGAATGGTTCATGAGGCACAATAATTGCTAAGGTTTTGCAAATGGGGTAGCAAGCTAAGTGGGCTTGATTGTGGGAAAAAACTCCACAGTTAAGCGCGCTTGAGCTAGAGGAGTTCTGGGATGGGTGACCTCCTAGGAAGTCCTGGTTACCGGGTGCAAGCCCCGGAAGTGATGATTGATACTATGTGATTCGTTCTCCACATTTCACTAGTTTCAATTGCACTTCTTCACCCCTGTGAGCATCACCCGATGCAATGAGTGCTAAGTGAACTATTCAAAAATCATGAGAAATTAGTCAGTTGCGACTACCTCTCATGGAAATGGTCATACGTGAATGACTTACTTAATGCAGTTGAATCCCAAAATGATATCTAATATGATCATAATAGTTCAACATCTGTTGTCAATGAAGAATAATTTTTTTTTAAACGATAATTTAATGCTATTAATAACAATTAATGACAATTAAATAATAAAAAGACAACAAATGAATTAAAAAAATATTCATGTGTTAATTTGTTTAGTTAAGAATTTGTTTTCTTGGATGTAAGGAAATAAATTGATGATCCAAGATCTATAAATTTTTGGTGGAGTGAAAGCTTGCTCTTTATAGACCACTAACAGGTAATTCTAAATGGCATAACTTTCCTTGAATAAAGGTGATGTATCATCCCGCCATTAGCGGATTTCCCCTTATATTAAAAAAAATATAAATAAAAAAAATGCAAAAAATATATAATAAAAAATTTGCAATGCAAATTTTTTATTAAAATAAAGCACTTGCAAGTGCATTGTTTTTTTTGTAAATTAGATTCTATTATCTCAAAAAAGGAAATTTATGAGGAAGCTAGGAATTTCAGATAACATATACAAAATTTATGGAGTTATTTCCCAGAATTGTTCATGGTTTTTTCCCCTTTCTTCTACAAACATCTACCCAACCTAGAGATTTATCATTTTCAATCGAGGATAAGACCATATCCTTATTCTTTTGACAAAACTCCATCGCTATTGAATCAACCAAGTACATAATTTATTTTTCACTATCTGAATGGTTAGACTCATGGGCGTATTTCTACATGTTGGATGCAAACACAATTATCGCTGAAGTTCTTTCCTTATCCTTTGCTGAGGGAAGGGGCAGTGCCATAGGGTACTGCTGTTAAGAACAAATCTTTTGACTTGTTGAGTTCTTGCCACTTGATGTGGCCTTCTGATCCCTCCATCCCCAGTTGGGTTTTCGCTACTTCTAGGAGTCGGAAAACCCTTTTGAGGAAGGGAAAACATTTTGAAGATGTCCTGGTTGTTGGTAGATTCTACATCTGAAAGTCGTGTTTTCGTAGTCCAGAGGTTGAGGATATTTTTTTCCAACCCACTTGAGAATAATTTTATCTTGCAATCCTTCACTCAGATCCAGTTCAACACATATACAGACAAATGTAATGAAACTTGTAGTCAACCTTTCACTGTCTATTTTGATGAAGCAATCAGTTGAATTATCAAAATTTTCAAAGATATCTGGACGAATCCATTTGAGGGTAAGTTTGGAAGTCTTACCCATACCATAGTAGCCAAATATTTCATGGAAAGAGGGTTGAAATCTGGAAACTAAGGCTAAATCGAAAGAATTTCTCGACCCTAGAACAAGGGTCCTTGGTCAAAAACTGTTATGAAACCAGCTCAAGAAAAGATAGAAAAGATGGATCAACGCCTTAGAATTCAGCCTCTTCGAGGGGGCAACCTCCTTTACATTACATAAATGAACAATTCTTGGATAATACAAATGAAAAGACCTCCTTTCCTATATATAGGAGTCTAAGGGGTCATTATATAATCAGAGCCTACATAACAATAATAATGTAAGGGCACAATAATAACAATAGTGGGCTTCTATGGGGCACAATAGTAACAATATGGGCACTACATGGGTACATCAATATAATAAGGCGGTTGTACTAATAATAATAAGGGGTTACACTAGTAGTATAGGGGCCTGACAAAAACCCTTTGTTGGTCTTCAATATCTTTGAATACAACACGGGGCTTCACTCAATGAACTTCTAACCTATCACGTGCATTCATGACATATTAAACAATAACCCTAATTTGATTACATATTGGAAAATATCCCTAAAATTCACATTATTTAATGCCCTACCAATATGAACCCATACACCTTCCCAATTAAAAAAGCCTCTACTTCCACTAGATATTGTAGGTACCATTTTTTCATTAACATTTTTCATACCCCTTTATATTTTTTCATTAACATTTTTTATACCCCTTTATATTTTTTCATTAACTTTGAACTCTATTTTTTTTACCTACCAATAAAAAAACCCTTTACCCCCTATATATCCCCCAATATATTATGTCATTTTTTCCTCAATACATATCCATCAATATGAAATCACGTGGTATGGTATCTCTCTCCCAGTGAAGCCCCTGCGGAAGACAACCACAAAATATCCCTTTGAATAAAATAACAAATCTAGATTCCAGGACCAGTTGTGACGAGCCTAATCTCAGAGGGTAGAAGCTAGGGGCCAAAAACCATTGAAACAACATATAACCACTTGCCACTTATAATCTACTATCTTCATCATTGTTAATATCTCATTAACCTTGATCAGTGGTGTTTCTACTGAATGTTCCACCACAAACACTTTACATGAGAGATCTTTGAGTGTCTGAGAGCTAGATATTGGCTTTAGGACATCTTTAAATGACATGGGTTTGGGTGTCGAAGATGTCCCACCTCCTTTGGCACCTCCTTGCAGATTTACCACTAAAGAGATAGTGGCATGTCTCTTAATTCCATAACCTCATAGACCTTTTTCGATCTTTAGTTGCCTCCCTCTGCAGAGGAGCCTTACTTCTCCCATCAAGATACCCATTTTTCATTGGATGCTTTCAGTCAGCATTCCCACAACCTTTTATTCTAAGACTGTAAGGAAAAGGGACTCTCCAGACATGGACCAAACAAAATTAGATTTTTTTTTTGATCCAGGTCCCCAAGACTATTCATTGTCAGTGCCGACATTGGCTCGAGACTTTTTTCAAACACTTTGCATGCTTTACCATGCTCCCAAAGAGGATCTATTTCAGACCTTTCAACAAACACTTCACTAACATCCTTCCTTCTTTTGCAATTTATAAATCCAAGAAAATCCACAGACTTAAAGAATTTATGACTAACGTACATAACATATGTGTCTAAATCTAAAGCTCTAGTATCAAAGTCTAAAAAACTTCACCACCTTGACCTTGCTTAATAAAGCCCGAATTACGTAAACATAAATTAGAAACACAAAATGAATTTTGATACCTAAAACTTTAAACACTCAACACCCACTCGCAACTTATTGAAACTAGAAGCCTATAGTTGATACATTCCCTATAATGAAGAAAAAAAACCCAAATACTACCAACAATATACATGCATGAAGTAGTTCTATAAATGGTGGCAAACCCCGGTCATAATGAACAATATATAACACATAGCATATCCATATCCGTTGGATAACACATCCATATCCATAATGCAATAATATAAATGATATGGAAAATAATAATAATAACACTATAAACTTAGTTTTTAATAAAATTATAATTATATATATTATATATATATATATATATATATAATATATATATATATTATAAAAATATATATTTATATTTTATCAAAATTTATTAACTATTAATAATAAAATTATATGATATTTAAAATTTAAAATTTATTTTATTTTTTATTTAAATATTAATATATTATATTTTAAAAATAATAATATTTAAAAAAATAGTGTTAGAAATAGAATAATGGAATATATTATATGGTTTAAACAATATTTAAATGAGATATATTTTTTGAAAAAAGTAATTATATTCTAATTTATTAGAAGTTTAAATAATATGAATAATAACTATAATATTATAATTATTAGTTAATAATTTATAGATTTATATTTTTTTAAATATAGGTGAAAAATTATGAAAAAATTGTATATTCTTTGGTATTAGTTATATTATTATTTATTTTTATTTTTATTATATAGAATGCTAACAATATATATAATTCAAAATTCGAAAGTATGGTGATTAGTGTTCAAATGATTGATATATTATATATTCGAAGTAATGGTGATTAGTGGTTCAAAATGATTGATATTATATATATATATAATATAATATATATATATATATAATATATTATATATATATATATATATATATTATATATTATATATATATATATTATATATATATATATATACTCACAATGATACATTTTTTACCAAGGTACAATATTCAATTTATCATTTTGATTGTTCGTACTTGTCTATTAAGGAAATAATTAACTTTTTTGTACTAGCTAAAGAGAAATCCGGAAAGTATTAAAATTTTTGTACTAGCTAAAGAGAAATCCGGAAAGTATTAACTTTTTTGTACTAGCTAAAGAGAAATCATGAGGAATGCTCCAGATAGGCGTTTGTAGGTATCGACAAAGGCTACTTGCTAAGTTGATACAACACATCCTCTGTGTTGCTACAACACTTGGTCACTAGCCCCTAATGGTAACTACTACAACACCTATGGTTGGGGGTAGTTGTTGTAACACTTTCATGATTCTACAACAACTACATCATATTTTTATTGAATGGAAATTGTTGAAATGTTACCTTTTGGGGTAGCTACTGCAACACCCCTAACACCTTGACTGTTGATAGTACTTGTTGCAACACCTCATCCATCTTGCTGCAACACTTTTGACTGTTATAATGACATGTGAGCTACACAACACAGGTCAACTGCTGATGCATAACTGTCACAATTGGAAATTTAGCTAAATGACCAACTACTTGCTCCCCAACAAAGGAAATAACAAAAAGTGGTTATCACCATCCAACATTGAAGACTTGATAACAATAGTTTGACCAAGCTTCTACATGTTGAAATGGCTTGTGAGTTAGTAACCATTTGACAATTCTATATTTTGGAAATATCATTGTATCAGAGTGAAGACATCTTGAAAATCGAAGATTGTCATGGTTGTCCTTAGACTTCATGATTGAATTAAGAATTATGTACCACTCAAGCGAGAGGGAGAGGCATATCAAAGGATTGTAATTTCATTTTGGTAAATTATGTTAATATAGAACTTACTAATTTCTATTCAGTTATGTTCATGCGGGTGATGTGTTGGTAGCATAGACCTTCTGGTGGACATGTAACCAATGTTCCACATAAGGAGGTTGGCCCCCCTCCTTAGTCATGTACAACTTGTACTTTAACCTAGGATAATTTCTAATTCCATTTGCATTTGAGTTGTTAATAAGTTACTTTATATCTAATTCTTAAATTTTGTTCCTATTTATTGATTTACTCTATTTTCTAATTCTAAAATATTAGTTATATTTGATCTTTTTCTATATTATAATTTCAATAAACAATTTTCCAGTATTCCAATAACTAATCAATCCATTTCAGAATTTGTGTTTCTATTGAACAAATAATTTGATTAAGTCGCTAGTTTACTTTCTTGCTAGTCTATTTATTTTGATGCAAGATTGATTTCTTTCCCTACAAAGTGTGATTTCCTTATTGCAATAATATTTTAGTTAACATTTCAATTCGTGCAAATGTGAATCTTTCAATTCTTGCAATTATGAATCCTTCAATTCCTACAAGTGTGTGATTTTTTTTCGCTTGGTGTCTTGGTAAAGAAAATTAACATCAAACTCTATAATACTTAACCAATATTGAAAATTTATTAGAACTTAACAGATTGTATTAGCATATACAATGCACGATGGTTTGCAAGTTCCAAATGGACATCAAATTGACAATTATATGTATAGTTGCTCATTTGTCTACTAAGAAATTAGAAGGCCATTGAAAAATCCATCACTTTTAGATCCATTTTTGGGGAACTGTCAATAATAAAATAGCTACTTTGTTTCTTGGTTTGGTTCAACCTATATGTTCCTTTTAGAAGCTTGATATGATGTGTCTTTATTAAAATTTTTCTTTAAGTTGGTTTATTTCAAAAAGTATGTCTCTTTAAATTCCCATGAACATAATTTTAGATTAGCAAGGTTTATTTGTTAGCTATGTCAAAAATCCTCACAAAACTGACAGTGCAAGACAATTATAAGAGGAAAAGGGGAGCACTCAAACCAACTATTTAACTCCCACAACTAGCTCTCTTTCTAGAAAGAAACTTAAATCTTCCATTCAATAATCTTAGACCGGGCAAGCTTGATCTTCTGTATAAACAAAGATCTTGATCTGTGAATGCCATGTATAAGAGTAATTCCATTTGGAATACTTCATCTTTCCTAACTCTCCCAAACAAATTTAGAGGAAGAGGACATTTTTCATGACAAAATGGCACATGAGAACCTTATTAAGAAGGAGACATATACTTTTGAATTCCCTATTCAATAATTAGAAGAAGAAACTAGGATGAAGAATATTTTGTATTTACCCGTACACAACTTCCATGGTTTATCTAAAGAATATTTGGACACCTTCTTATTTGAGTTCGATGTTCCTTGCAGAAGCTATGATTATGTATTAGATGCCAAAAAGTTGGAACTTTTTCATGTCACGCTAAAAAAATGCTATATTGCACTAGTTCATGGATCTTGGTAGAGATAACATCTGCACTTGGACACAAATAAAGAGAAGGTTCCTAGAAAAATATCAATATTATTGCAAGGATAAGGACTAGAAGGAGGAAGTCTTTAGAATGACTAAGAATGAAGATGAAATCCCAAAATACTATGTGAAATGATTCAATTGCAACTTACAACGAGAAAGACAAGGAGAATTGGCTCCAAACACATTGTGTGTCTTGTTGTTGTGCATAATTCATGATAATTGTATTGAATTATTGAATTTGATGGGTGGAGAAGATGTCTCCTAGCAAAATTATGATGTTATTGTTGAATTATGTCAAAGTTATTCCATAGTTACACTTGCTAAAAGGCCAAGATATATATTGGAAAAATTCAACAAAACAACTAACAATGGAGCTCCTATGGCTGAAATTAGGAACATGTTAGAAGATTTCATGACTAATATACATATTCCACTAAGTTATCAATTGGACATGATGCAATTGAAAAATAAGAAGGAAGCAACATATTTGGATTTGACAATATTGTTCCCCATGTGTAAGAGAAAGAACCCATTGAAGGAATCTCCACTATATCATATTGAGCTTTCTGTGATTTGCAGCTAGGACCATGCCACAAGAAAGTGCCTATCTTTGCATGGTCTGAAAGCAATGTATTAGGGAGATAATGAACCTAAGCAACTATGGATTGTCTCTCAAAATAATCCATGGCAATCCAAGCCTCAAGATATGATCCTAGATCAATATCAATATTATAGTTTGTGTTTGTATAACCTTTCAATGCAATACTCTTCTTTGAAATGGTGTTTACCTACCCAACCATGGATGGATTCCCCACCAAACCATATTTGGAAGCAAGGGTGGAGGAATCCATATGTTAGAAGTCTTAAATAGGCCTTATTACAGTCACCCATGCAACCCTTGTCTTCTCCACTAATACAACCATCCACATCGTCCCCTCCTTTCCCTCAACTTCCTACATAACCAATCCTTAATCCTAGTTTTCGTAGGGCATTTCATTCGACACAAGCTATTGGGTTTGATACCTACCCTACTTACTCTATTTCTTCCCTATAATGTCATGATTTCCATCCTATGTTAGGGAAGAATATCAATAAAGAAAATAATCTAGTATGAATAGAATATCTTAATGAGAAGGCTTTAAATGAACAACCATAATTAGTTCAATCTCTAGAGATCTTAAAATCTAGTCAAACTTACCTGAAACATGGATTTCCTCTCTACTCAGAGATATTAGACCTCGAAAACCATATTACTCAAGGTAAGTTTGACTTCTTAGGAGAACTTAAGAATGTGTGTGTCCATATACTTCTATTCCAAGCTATTAAAGATGTCCCTATCTATTCCAAAACAATCTAAAAAATATGCCCGAGGAGACCCAATAGGAAAATAAAACACCCTTAAGAAATAATTTTATCTGAAAATTGGCAGATCTTATGTTTTTTTTTTGTTTGTTTGTTTGGGCGGGGGGGGTTGGGGGGGCGAGGAGTGGGGGTCCTCGCCGCTAAATACTCAAATCATGGAAACATTGTTATAAATGTGTAGATAAATCCTGAAGTCATCCCAAACACACTAGTTGACCTCGGAGCTACTATAAATGTGAGGACCCAAGAAACAATGGAAGCTTATAACTTTCAAGCCCTAGGAACCCCCAGAGTGTCGCAACGTACTAATTAATCCACTATCGAACATGAAGGGATCCTGCAAGATGAAGTAATTTCCATGGATTCATGGGAATACCCCACTGATTTCATGGTTTCACAACCCAAGTCTTCCCTAGGGCCGATTCCTTGATCTAAGGAAGCCCATGGTTGACAACTATAGACACATATATCGGTTGTAGGTCTAGAAATATGAAAATTTCCCACGAGACCTCCATTAAGAAAATTATATTATATCCTCTAATTAAACCTAATGTTCATTTAGAAACTTTGTTTTGGTTTGATGGAGAAGAAAGTGATGAAGATAAAATTTCTCATACGATGATCACAATTGATCAATATCTTTTTCTCAGGGATAAAACTAAAGATGAATATATTAGTGATTTTATGGCTTCATCCTCTTGTTCCAACACAAACACACACACTCTCATGTAGTTATTGGACCTTTTAGTCTAGGCTTCTCTTGCTACAATAAATGTATCACCCTTCGATCATGAATCCTCTTCCCAAGAAGAACATGAGTTAACTTCGAAGACTTTTGAAATCAACATCGAGAAATTCCTAAAAAAAAATCGAGGGATAACTGAGCATTAGAAGGAACATATAATTAAGGTTTTACAAAAGCATAATGATGCTTTATCTTGGGTTTACACTTACATGAAGGGGATCCTTCATTACTTTTGCACTCATCACATTAATATCAAGGAAGATTCCAAACCCATTTTTCAACCTCAATGAAAAATGAATCATGCTTCATGGGATATTGTTTCCGAGAAAACTAGTGTCTACTCAGATCTGCTAGTCCCACTAAGACGGTTAGCTATCTTAGAAACAAACAGTTCAAAGTAACTTGTGTTTTCCTTTATGAGAGATAGATGAGAGAGAAGCAGAGAGCACCAACCTTAGTCTTTCGCTTGGCTCCTTGCTTGTTTCCTCTCTCCTTTGATATAGATTTCGCCACTCCTTTCTCACTTGTCCCACTTCAAAGAACACCTGTAGAGCCAAAGCAACAAAATACCATCAAAGCATAGAGATCTATAACCATAAAAAATTTAGGATCAGATGTACATTAACCATACAAATGCATACATAAATACAAGATTCAAAAATATACAAGTATATGGAGGAAAACTCAAATAGCTTTATTGATAGAAGTAGTAGAAGAGAGGATTACAACCCAACTGTCTGACCCAACACCATCCTCCCAGCATGAAAGCCCTCTTCACCTCATGAAAATCTAGATCACCCAACAATAGAATGCTTCACAGAGAAACCAACAACACTTCCTTACAAAATACAAAATTCCCGCCTTCAGATCTCTAGGATGAGGGATCCATATATAGATATTTGTAGGGGGGTGAGTTAGATTTTGGGATTTTGATTAGTGTCATTTCACTGATAGTTCTTGGTTCCACTTGGAGATTTCATGATCTCTTACTCGTCCCTGGGCGAATTCAGAGAGGCAAGTGTCATATGAGCAGTTTCTAGAAGATTCTCTGAGTTTCCACCTAGAAAAATGCCTCTGCCATTTTTTTTCTCTCGCTCATTGCACCCTACAGAAGGGCTTTTCAGTATGCATCACACCCCTTGTGTGTAACAGGTGAAATGCATCACACCCTCAACATGGAGTAGTCTGTATGGTCCAGTTTTGACAAGTTCTGAGTAGTTTTTCATGGAGAACTTTTGGGAAATGATGTAATCAGTTGACCTTGATCCTTTGGGGTATGAAACAACACTTTTAGGGGTTTAGAAGCCCTTAGTTTATGGACATATGTGATTGGGGTTTTAGTGTCCAAATATGTCTATAACAGTTACCCCCTAAAGCATGAGGTCGTAAATCTTCTAATGTCGGGTGAAATGCTTTATCATGAGGATTCGAGGCTTTTTGAATTGGAAGGTGACCTGTAATAAGATACAATACAATACATTATATTCATAATATTTTCATGATATAGCTGAGGCGGGCATTCCCATGCTCAGCTTTATAAATTAATTTTCATGTACATAGGACAGACAATCGTCTGTGTGGCAGACTGATGATTCTGGTAGAGCCATCATCCCTTAGTTTGGATGATTATCTGTGCAGCTATGGAGTACATTAGATGTCTTTATTTTCCTGAATATATCGTAGCCTGGATGGATGAAACTAGATCCGGGGTCTTCAAACCTGTTCAATCTTCACCCGATGTACAAGTCAATCCATGTGAAAAGATGTTCTGATGTCGAACATGGAAAGACATCGCCTGATTACCAGCCAATGATGTAAGCTGTTAACAGGCCTGAGAGGAATCACCGATAGTGATAATGACCCTCAAGGTACTGCAGTACAATTTACGTGGTGTGAATACATGAGTCGATGTCGAACACCATGAAAAATATTTCGGTCGAAGGCCATTGATGTAAACCTATTGTCGGAAGTGAGAAACTTGCCATTGAGGCCTGCAAGCTTCAAGGTACTGAAAGGGTTGTTCCTAAGTCAACTTTTTGGATAATGAGCTGACGTCAACAAGAAGTGACCCATCGTAGGAGGGCCTTAATGAATCCCACATCTACGACATGAAACCGATCAAATGATTTTGTGGAGGTGAAAACAATCTGATGATACAAGGTTTAGGGTGGCAGTCATGAAAGAATGGAGCATGAAGGTATTGCAGTGGATGAGGCGTTAGCTGGGTTGGTGAATTATATGAACGACATCTCTTGAATATATCAGCGACACTAAAATGGATTGGTAGCGTTAACCCCAAAAATGGATGGTATGGAGGACCAATGGTGATATGACCGGTGAACGGAATAACCCAACCCGACTCAATCATGGCGATGGAGTGAAAGTGTCAT